>ML780317.1:123025-154090 GCA_009831015.1 Picea engelmannii | reverse complement strand
TCGGTAACTGAACCCTTTTGCTTGAGATTTATCAATTGGCTAAAGAAGGTATTGCTCCTTGTATCCTCATAGTGTGCTATCATTTCTTCCATGAAAATTGTTCAAGTGATGAGTGATTTGCAAGAACAAAGCCATCGATACCATACAAATTTATTAGGTTCTAAATATAAAGAATCAATTCATACCTTTTATGTATGTGGCACATTATGGAGATCAAAGAATTGCTCCATTTGAAGTATCCATGTTATTGGGTCCTTGCCATCAAACTTCCTCATATGAATCTTAGGAACGTGGTTGGTCTTCAAACCAAAGTTGGAGTTTCTCCATTCTTGATTCACCTTCCTTGTGTCCTCATAATGAATTTCATGGGATGCATTTTCACTTTCAGGTGTCTTCTCTGTTACAATTTTTTTCAATACTTCCATGATCTCCCCTTTTAAACACTCCATCATCTCTTGTAGTTCATCTTTTGTCACTATCTTATTTTGTAAATAATTTATGTCCCTATGCATTTCTTCACCTTCATCAAGAGTCCAAGTAGGATTTTTTGGAGGCTTATTTGGTGTAGAAGTTCCCTTTTTGGGTGGCATGTTGGCCAAGTATCACTTTTGAACCTTGGCTTTTAGGTGGTTCTGCTAGCCAATATTTCTTCTGTTGTATCTCCCAAGTTTCGGCCCTTATGGGTATGAAAATTTATTTTATGTAGTTCTCTGATATTTATTCTCTGTAATGCCACAGGTTTGGTCAAAATTGGATGTGCCAAGTGGAATTTATGGTAACTTCCCCACAACTTGCCGATTTTTGGACTTTCCAGGAGATCTCACTTGTATAACGTGCCCCGCACAAAATAATTGATATAAAATTATGAAACTCGCATTAGAAATACTAAAGACTGCCCACGATCCAATGAAACTATTCCCACACAATTTGGATACTCTAGGAAGAAGTTATGATTGTTTTACCTGGAACACCTTCTTGAGACTAGTCAGATACCCTATATTACATAATGTGTATCTGCAAATTTAAGATGACCCAGAAGATGAAATTTTTACCACATATACCTTACTAATTCATGTAAATATCCTACAGAGTTCAGGGTCTGAAATGTTACATAAAAGTTTTTATAGCGAAAATTACGCAATGACTCAGTTCATGATGATTCCAGAACCCTATCTTGTACATGCTGTATCTATAAAAGTATAAGGCTTCAGGAGATGAATTTTGAACCCAACGTACCTTGATCTGTCTAATAAATATCCTCCAAGCTGTTCCTTTTGAAACATTGTAGAAAAAAAGTTATAGCAAAAATTCCAAGGTGTCTCAGATGTAGCAGCGAAACCCCAAGACCTTGAGCTCTGAAACGATATGTTAAGAACCAAATATCAATATAGCATAGAAAAACCCAGAAAAAGTACTCAACACCTTGAAAAAGAGATAATTTTAGATAATAAGCCTATTCTAGGGGGCAACCTCCTTTTACCCCACTTAAATGTTCAAGTACAAGTTGATTCAAATTGAAAATGTCTCCTTGGTATATATAGGAGACTAGGAGGTATAATTACAACTAATGGCCTAAAGCCGACATAAATAAAATAACATTACTAATATAATATGCCCCAATTAAGGGGTAATGAGCCAATATTAGGGCTTAACATAATCTCTAATCTCAATAAGAATATGATACTAATGAAACACAAGAAAATGAACCACATACTAATGAAGAAGGCAATGAAGAAACTCCCTTTCCAAGAGCTCCATGAAAAAGAGTTCAAAAGAATCATCCTGAAAGGGATATTATTGGATATAAAAGTGCACTAGTGGAAACAAGAAGGAAAATCTCTTTTGACTCAGAACATAAAACATCATCCCTAATAGAACCTAAGTCAGTTAAAGAAGCTAGCAAAAGTAAATATTGGATAAAAGCAATGAATGAAGAACTAGACCAAATAGAGAGGAATCAAACTTGGGAACTAGTTCCAATACCCAAGGACAAGAATGTTATAGGAACCAAGTGGATCTTCAAGAACAAATTAAACGAAAATGGAGAAATTATAAAAAACAAATCTAGATTAGTTTGCAAAGTATATTCCCAAGTGGAAGGTATTGATTTTGAAGATAATTTTTCTCTAGTGGCAAGACTTGAGGCCATCATAGTGTTCTTGGCATTTGCATGCTTGAGAAATTTCAAAATATATTAGATGGATGTCAAGTCAACATTCCTTAATGGAACACTAGAAGAATTCTATGTTGAGCAACCAAAATGATTCATGTTATTATAAAATCAGGACTATGTGTGCAAGATGGAAAAGTCCATGTATGGTCTTAAACAAGCCCCCAGAGCATGGTACTCTAGGCTTGATCAATACCTACAAAAACAAGGATATAAGAGAGGGACTACTAACAAAAAACTATACATCAAAATTGAAGATCAAAACATGATTGTTGTGGGACGTATATGTGGATGACATCATATTTGGGAGTAATCTTACTACACTAAGCAGAAAATTTGCAACTAAAATGCAAGAAGAGTTTGAAATGTCTATGCTGGGAGAACTATCATTTTTCTCAGGCTTACAAGTAAATCAAACAGAAAATGGAATATTCTTTTCCAAAACCAAATATATCAAGGAAATGCTAAAGAAATTTCAAATGGAAGACAATAAACCTATGAGTACTCCCATGGTCACTGTATGTAAACTAAGCCTAAAAGATGACTCACCAAAAGTGGACTAAACAATGTATAGAGAAATGGTTGGAAGTTTGCTCTATTCAACAACAACAAGAGCTGACATCATGCATGATGTAGGACTCGTGGGAAAATTTCAATCTGCACCTAAAGAAAATCACTTAAAAGAAGTAAAACGAATATTCAGATACCTTCAAGGCACCCTAGAAATTGGATTATGGTATCCAAAAGATAAAGACTTCAATCTAACTGCATATACTGATGCATATTGGGCTGGTAGCATAGATTATAGGAAAATCACCAGTGGAGGAGCATTTTTCTCAGGAAAAATTCAGGTAGCATGGTCAAGAAAGAAACAAACATCCACATCACTCTCTACAACAGAGGCATAATACATTGCTGCTGCATCATGTTGAACACAAGTTCTTTGGATGAAGTAAACTTTATAATATATACAAAAAAAAATATAATAATCTCATTACTATTAACTGCGATAACACTAGTTCCGTAAGTATCTATAAAAATACAGTCACGCATTCTAAAACCAAACACATCCCAATTAAATACCATTTCCTAATAGATAATGTTACCCAAAAAATAATTAAAATAGTGTATGTGGACACCAAAGAACATATTGCAAACATTTTCACAAAACCTTTGTCGAGGATTACTTTTGAAAATCTTTGACATAAATTAGGAGTAATTGAAAAAACTCATTAAAAACCATAAAATCGTATCAGAAGGGGAACATGGTCAGGGGGAGATTTGCCACAAGAGAAGAGACCTTGTCAAGAAGAGATACCCTTTTAGAAACAAAGGGAGAATCATTCAGTTGAGGAAGGAAGAGCATGATTGTAGGGGGAGTTACTCAAGTTCAAATTTTGGGTCAACAACATACAAAAATACAAAGATTAATCGTAGGGGGGGAAACCCTATGCCATTGATGTAAAAGGGGGAGAGTAAATTCAAAGGAGAGAAGCATCATCACACGGGGAGTTTGTGTATGAAGTTGGTGTGTTTTTCTCAATGAAAAAGGGGGAGATTGTTGGAAATGTTGTCATTGATGTCAACAGTCAATGTCATTATGATGTGATGATGAGTTGTTATGAACAACATGCAGATGAATCTACCTAAAGCTCAGGAGATTAAGTGTATTAGATTTCATGAGATCAGTGCATTGCAGAAACAATATCAATGATCTCGATAAGTTAGAATCCAAATACAAAACCAAAAATCTCAAAAGGGAAAGAACATTGCAGAAATGAGATCGAGATTCAAATCCCCACAGTAAAACTACAAAAGAATTGAGAAAGAATCCTATGCACTGATGCAGATTTTGGGACAAACCAAGACCGTTAGATCTAGGAGTTACAAAGGAGGACCATCGGATCAAAATACAATTAAGTCCTGACCGTCAATTCTCAGTAAGGTCAGATCAATGATGGGGAACCATTGTAGGATGCAAGGGCTGAGTTACCAATTGCGCAAGTTTTGGTTCTGCAATTCACACTGATCGTTGATCGTCACCTACCAATAGATCTATGGTTAGCATCGGTTCCAATACCAATGAGAAGTTTCCATTGCGAAACTCGATGATGGTTTTAAACGTAATGTTAGTTGGGACTCCACAATCATCCCTGATCGTTGATCTACTATGGGAGCATTCTTGACTGTTAGATCAAGAACAATGGAAGGAGAGCATAAGGTGTACTTAAAAACTGACAACAAGCATTCACCACATCCTTATGACTTATTTGGTAGGTAAAAACTCTGGAGGGATTGAATTTCTTAGATTTCGAGTAGCCCAGAGCCCCAGAGTCATGAATATCCGAAAACCTGAAGAGTGGAGCTCCTTTGTGCCTAAACCCACAGTCCTATCTCCTGGACTTATGAAAATCTATCAAGAAGAAAGTGCTAATACACACTCCAACGAAATTTTCTCTGGGAGAGCTGGAAGACTACAAAGGTCAGAGTCCCAAACCTTTGAATTCCTGAAGTTAATGAGAATCAGCCACTCAACTGTAGATCAAGTCATGGCCATCAATTTGTTTGAAATCTTTGGACAAGCCAAGATCGTCCATATATGGAAGAACGAATATTGACCATTCGATCTACTTCGACGAAATGCACTACAAAAGGTTGAATGATTGCAAAGGACCGAAGTCCCGAAGGATGAAATAATCTAGACCATTGATCTAAGAACTAATCACAGTCATTGGATCAGGGATTCATATGAAAATATGACCAGGAGGAGGACATGTGCCATGTCATCAAGGACACATGGTGAAATTAGATGGTGACAAGTGTCTAAGTCTAGTTTTCACTTTAGGTTACGTAAGTCATGAATCTAGGTGACATGTGGCAACCACTTGACCAGTTCCAAGTTAGCACTGAGTTCAGCAAGTTATGTCACTCCAAGATTTTTTCTTTCAGGGGAAACCAACGTCTACCACCAATAACACCAACAACTACTTGAAGAGCCGAAGGCCAAAGTTAATATTAATCATTGATCTAAGATCCTCTTGATTCTCACATGACCATTGGATCAAAATGTAGTGGAAAGATACATAAGCAGTCCCATGTTGACCACATCGGTGCTGACCAACTCCAGAGAAAAATGATGAAACAATTACCTGAATCTCCAAGGCCCCAGATTCCCAGAGTCTCGAAGTAAATAGTGGTCGTCCATCTAAACCTTGGATTAATTCATAGCCACCGGATCAAGTAGTAAAAGGACAAGTAAGGATTAAATCTAGACCATTGATTTGGTTCCAAGAATGATGCGAACTATCAGATCAACCCTTGTGAGAGGTAACCACTTCGGAGAGTTGAAACTCTAGAAGATTGGATGAGAAAGAAAACAACCTAAGGATGAAGTGTGGAGGACTAGGTTCCAGACCCCAGTCACGGGTTACAAAAAAATAAATCCATGAAGCACTAGGAACATCACTCAATTTAATAAGACCATGGTTTTGTACATATGGTCACATGTAAATGGTTTGAAGGAAGTGCCTCTACATAATTCGATTTCTGAAATATTTGTAGAGACATGGATTCAAGTTTAAAATGAAATCGATCCATACCAGTGATCGATTTATGAAAATCACTCTAACTAATTTGAAAATCCTTCATGATAATGTTTGAATAATAATGAAGAAAAAAAAACATTATTACTGTTAATCTAAATAAAGAGTTACGATGGTCCAAACAAATGGACACAATGCTTCATAGATCACACCAGTTGGGAGACTATATAAGAAAGGATAAATGCTGAAGAAGAAGTGTCTCTGATGTCCAGATCGGAAGATCAAAACAAAAGCAGAGTCCAATAAGAAGAACTGTTGATTCTTGTGAAGTGAGGGTGGAATGGAGGAGTACATAAGGATTCACATCCTTTACTGAGTAAGTGTAAATTAAGGGAGTTGGTGCTTCCTGGGGTTGGTTCCCTAAAGATAAGGGAGTTGGTGCTTTCTGGGGTTGGTTCCCTAAAAACAAGGTAGTTGGTGCTTCCTGGGGTTGGTTCCCTTAAGACAAGGGAGTTGGTGCTTCTTGGGGTTGGTGCCTTAAAGACAAGGGAGTTGGTGCTTCCTAGGGTTGGTGCCATGAAGAAGGGGATTTGTGTCTCCTAGAGTTGGTTCTCTAAAAATTATTAGTGTCCTTCACTATTCTTCATAAAATCCTTGTAATTGCTATTAAATATATTTATATCATTTATTTTACAAACAATTCCATTGTTGATCTATTGTAGTAATTAACAAAATATAAAAGTAAATGCTAATTGTTGAAAAAGGGTAATACTAATTCACCGCCCCCTCTCAGTGTTCCAACTCTTAGTTATGCAATTACACCTTGATGCCCCTTTTTCAATAATTTTGTCATGACATTAGAGCTTATCACCTTACTGGGTTTCCTTGTGATACCCCTTAACTCAATTTCTTTTCCTTCCATGAAAATTTCATGAAAAGTTCTTGAAAATTAAAAGCCACTATTCCTAATGATTGTAACCATTGGATTCCTAGTACGACATCAGGACCACCCATGGGTATAACAATCATTGGACTATTCATTACATATCCCCCCATAGTAATATTGATCTTATTTCATTTTCCTGAGCAATTGATAGTTCCTCCATCTCCAATCATTACATGAAACTTTGGCATTGGATATACAAAGCAATTGAGAGCTTTGGCTAATTTATAGTGAATGCAATTATGAGTACTACCAGAATCAACTAGGACTATTACCTTTTTCTTTTTGATATATCCTTTGATATTGAGGGTTTCAGGAGTGATAATTCCATCCAATGCATTACATGATATTGTGGGAGTCGGCTCTTTAGAAGAAATCACTTCTATGTTTTCATTTTGAGATGGTTCTTGTTCTTCTTCCTCTTCACAATCTATGTAGAATAATTTCTTCTCACCACACTTATGTCCCTTACTGTACTTGCTGTCACAATTAAAGCATAAACCTTTTTCTTTTGTTTCCTCCAATTGTTGAGGTGTTTTAGAAGAAGGAACATTATTCTCTCTATAGATGTTAGGAGTGGTCCTTCTAGTATCCATAGCCATATTTTTACTTTCAAAATTTCTTGCCACCTTGAATGCATTCTCCAATGATTTGGGTTCCTAATGGCGAACCTCATGTTGAATGTTATCCTTTAAAGTTTCCATGAATATATCAATAAGGTGCTCATCTGGAATGTTTGTTACCTTTATATTAAATCTTTGGAATTTCTCAATGTGCTCTGTAACTGAACCCCTTTTCTTGAGATTTATCAATTAGCTAAAGAAGGTATTACTCCTTGTATCCTCATAGTGTGCTATCCTTTATTACGTAAAATTTTTCCAAGTGATGAGTGATTTGCGAGAACAAATACATCGATACCACACAAATTGATTGGGTTATAAATGTAAAGAAGAAATTCATACCTTTTGTGTATGTGGCACATCATGTAGATCCAAGAATTGATCCATCTAAAGTATCCATGTGATTGGGTCCTTTCCATCGAACTTCCTCATATCGATCTTAGGAATGTGGTTAGTCTTGAACCCAAAGTTGGAGTTTCTCCATTCTTGATTAATATTCCTCGTGTCCTCATCATGAATTTCATGGGATACATTTTCACTTTTAGGTTTCCTCGCTATTAGGATTTTTTTCAATCCTTCCATGATCTCCCTTTTTAAACCATACATCATCCCTTGTAGTTCATCTTTTGTTACTGTCTTCTTTTCTAAATCATTTATGTCCCTACATATTTCTTCACCTTCATCAAGAGTCTAAGTAGGATTGTTTGGAGGATTATTTGGTGTAGAAGTTCCCTTTTTGGGCGGCATGTTGGCCAAGTATCACTTTTAAACCTTGATTTTGAGGTGGTTCTGCTAGATGATATTTATTCTGCTGTATCTCCAAAATTTCAGCGCTTCTGGGTATCAATTTTTTTTTTAGTTCTCTGATATTTCTTCTCTGAAATGCCACAGGTCTAATCAAAATTGGATGTGCCAAGTAGAAGTTATGGTAACTTCCCCACAAATTGGTGATTTTTTCCTTCCAGGAGAGCATACTTGTAAAGTGTGCCAAGATCACAATATCAAATATTTGATTCTAAAACTTGTACCAGAAATACTAAAGACTGTCCACTATCCAATGCAACTAGTCTCACTTAATTTGGATACTCACTGAAGAAGATATCATTGTTTTACTCTTTTAGGGACCTAACCCCTCACGTAGGTATAATATTATATTCCGATGTAATAAAGGTCAATATTAATAAGGCCTAGAAATAAGGAAGAATAAGTCGAATGTAAGAAGACCTAATAGAAGCTTCTGCTTCTAGAAGGATATTCCTCTAGATGGTTCTTTTGATAGACATATTTAGTATAAATAGGAGTCGAGGGTACGAGAACTTTGTCTTGGATATTATTGTAATAGAGCTCTGCTTTGCTGGAGGTTGCCCCCTCGAAGAGGCAAGTGAACATTGCTCTCAGTAATCAAGGTGCTCTTTTTGGTGTTATTCTGGTATCATTTTGGTATTATTGTGGTGTTGTTATGGTTATATTGTTTTTCATCTGCCATTTATAGCATTTTATTTCTATTCTGCATACTTTTTATATATGGAAATTTACAAGTGGTATCAGATCACTTTCCTTGGTAGAAAATTGTGGGTAATTTTTTTTTTTCAGGGTAGAGACGTATTCTAACGTCTTTAATCTATAGAGATCTATCGTTACGCACATAAACCCATGGATGGGGATTCATACACACATGAAATACATGTGGTACTTAAGCACACATCTTTTGGCAACCCTTGTAACCCCTGTTGGTACCCCTTCAAGTGGTAGCTCATCAAACAACACCTGTATACAGATCAACCTAGATTTCCTGAAGCCCTCTTTATATAAACCGATCGACCGCCTGACTTCTATAGTGTCACCGAGAAAAACACTTGGGAATATACTCTCTAGTACCTAGGTAGCCTGATAGTATGACTAAGGGCACAATCTAGCCTCTTTAGTTGGTGCCATGAGATATTGGACAACTAGATTTTCGTACAGAGGGCATGTCAGATGATTTTTTCCGAGAATGTTTTATCAGTGGCCTCAAGGATGATTCGTTCCCATGTCCTCATGGTTCGGCCTTAGATTTGGGTGGAGGCTACTAAAAGAGATAAGGAAGAACAACATGTAAATCATAAACCCTCTTTTATTCTTTTCACTAAACCGGAAACCCAGAAACCCTCTTTTATTCCTTGCACTAAACCATTCAATCCCACTCCTCCTTCTACCCCACTAAAGATCCAAAAATTGACCAGGGCCAAAATGGATGAATGCCAACTCAAAGGCCTTTGTTATAATTGTGATGACAAATATTTTCCAGGACACAAGTGTAAGGAACACTTTTTTTTTATGGCCATCTCAGAGGATGTTTCGGAAGAGGATTTTGAAGCTCCCCTTGTGTTGGCGTCACCTAAACCCAGTGACATAACCCTCCCTCAAACCCTCCTAAAGTTGAACTGGTCATTTCCCTAAATTCTCTCACTAGATTCTCTGCTCCCCAAACCCTCAAGATAATTGGCTACATAAAGCATAGGAAGGTCATCATTCTTGTTGATAGTGGAAGCACCCATAATTTTATTCATAGCTTCATTGCCCAAGAAACTAATTGCTATATCCGTGCAGTCAATAATTCCCAAATCATGATTGCCAATGGTGGGTCCATGAAATGTGGAGGGCATTGTGAAAATGTGTGTCTCCAAATTGGTGACTACCACCTGAAATCTCATATGTTTTCCAACGACATGGGCGATTGTGACATTGTGTTGGGTGCAGACTGGATAAGGACTTTGGGTCCCATTCTCATGGATTTTAAGGAATTAACCATGCAATTTGACCGAGGGCCAACAATATAATTTCTAAGGCATCACCATTGGTTCCCCTGAGATCATTAGTTCCTATCGCATGGCAAAGATGTTAAAAAAAGGTTATTATGGTGTTATTTCCCAACTCCATGCCATACAAGCAACTGTGACACCCTCTGTGCTACAGGACCTCCAATCCATCCTCTCTAAACATAAAGTGGTTTTTTCCACTCTCTAGGGACTCTCTCCTTCCCGTGGTGTTCATGATCATTCCATTCCCCTTGTCCCAGGAAGCCTTCCTCCCAATATCCGTCCCTATCGTCACCCCTTTTCCCCAAAAAATGAAATTGAGAAAACGGTTCAAGAACTTCTTAACACAGGTGTTATCCACCCTAGTACGAGCCCCTACTCTTCTCATGTGGTCATGGTCTTGAAGAAAGAAGGTTCTTGGTGCATGTGTCCTGACTTTCGATCCCTAAAAAAACTCACTATTAAAGACAAATTTCCCATTCTTATCATTGATGACCTCTTGGATGAATTGAGTGGTGCCCATTTCTTTACTAAACTTAATCTCCGTTCTGTCTACCACTAGATCCGTATGAAAGAGGTAGACATTCCTAAGACTTCCTTTAGAACTCATGAGGGCCACTATGCATTTTTGGTCATGCCCTTTGGCTTGTGCAACGCTCCCTCCACTTTCCAAAGCCTCATGAATCATGTCTTCCATCCTTTTCTCCGTCATTTGTCTTAGTTTTCTTTGATGATACCCTCATCTATAGAAAAACCTGGACATACCATATTTCTCATGTGGATCGAGTTCTCCATCTACTCTCTCAGCACCAACTTTTCCTGAAAAAATCTAAATGTTCTTTTGGCGCCTCAGAAGTTGAGTAATTGGGTCATCTTGTTAGCAAGAACAATGTCAGGGTGGATCCTAAAAAGATTAAAGCTATGAAATACTAGCGTCACCCAAAGGCTCTCAAAAGATTGAATGGATTTTTGGGCTTAACATGTTATTATCACAAGTTTTTTAAGAATTATGGAAAGATTGCGACACCTCTCACTGCACTCCTTAAAAAGAATTCCTTCACTTGGACTCCAAAAACTACTCATGATTTTCAAACCTTGAAGATGGCCATGTGCACCACTCCAGTCCTGACGCTTCCTGATTTGACAAAGACATTTTTCCTAGAATGTGATGCTTCAGGGAAAGGAATTGGCACTGTCCTTATGCAAGAGGGTCAGCTTTTGGCCTTTACCAAAAAAAAACTGTCTGAATGCAATTTGGGAAAATCTATCTATGAAAATGAAATGTTGGCTATTTTGCATGCCGTTGATCTTTGACACCCTTATCTATTGGGGAAACTCTTCCAAATTAAGACAGATCATCAAAGCATCAAGTACTTTATGGAACAATGCATTTCCTCCCTAGAGCAACACAAATGGGTGACTAATCTCTTTGGATATGATTATGAGATCATTTACAAGAAAAGAAAGGACAATGTGGTTGTAGATGCACTTTCTTGAAGATATGAAGATGAAGGGTCCCTTTTTTCTCTATCCTTCATTATACTAGATTGGCTCCAAGATGTTTGCCAGGAATGGCTACACGATCCCAAAAGTTCACATCTGATACAACAATTGCAGTCCAATTCTCCAGTTTCCCCAGGGTACTCTTGGCTCCATGATGAGATTCTATACAAAGATCGTTTGTATTTAAGTAAACAGTCAAAAATTAAATCCACGATACTTTCTGAGCTTCATGCTACACCCACAGCTGGGCACTCCGGGTTTACCAAAACCTATGACAGGGTCAAACGTTCTTTTTTTCTAGGATGGTATGAAACAGGACATTCATAATTTTGTGGTTGAATGTGATGTGTGTCAAATCAACAAGGGATAAATAGTCAAATATCCTAGCACACTACAACCTCTTCCGATTCCACCTGCTATTTGGCGAGATATATCTATGGATTTTATTGTAGGCTTACCTAAATTGGGTAATAAATCAGTCATCATGGTGGTAGTTGATCCCCTTTCCAAATATGCTCATTTCTGTGCTCTTCAACACCCATTTACAACATCCACTGTGGCTCAAATTTTCATCGATCAGGTCTTCAAGCTTCATGGCATGCCACATTCTATTGTTTCTGATTGCAACCCAACTTTCACTAGCAATTTTTGGAAAGAACTATTCAAGCTACAAGGCACCCAATTGCATATCATCACAACTTATCATCCCCAGACTGATGGTCAAACTGAAGTTGTCAACAAGTGTTTGGAAACACATTTGAGGTGTTTTGCATCGGAAAAGAAAAATTAGTGGGTTCAATGGTTACCACTAGCTGAATGGTGGTACAACACTTCATACCGTACATCTACCTACATGATTCCTTTTGAAGCGGTATATGGCCAAAATCCACCTTCATTTCTCTCATATTTACCAGGTGTCTCAAAGGTCCAAGCGGTTGACCAAAAAATTACAGTTTGAGAGGCTATCCTCCATACCCTCAAATAGAATTTGGTCGTGGCCCAGAGTCACATGAAAAAACAAGCAGATCAAGGTCACTCTGAAAGTGAATTTGCAGAAGGAGATGAGGTGTTTCTTCGACTACAACCTTACAAGAAAAATTCCCTCAAGGATGACCATTGTCAAAAACTGGTGCCCAAATTTTATGGTCCTTATACCATTCTAAAACATGTGGGATAGGTGGACTATCAGTTATCTTTTCCCAATCATTCTAAGATAAATCTTGTTTTTCACATTTCCTTCTTAAAGAAGGTGATTGGAAGTAAGTGCCAAAATCAAACCAACCTTCCTGAGTTGGATGAAGAAGGCTCCATTTGGCTATAGACACAAGAAGTTTTGGACCAATGTGAGCGTCGCCTGTGTCAGTGAACCATCAAGGAAGTATTAGTCCAGTGGAAAGATACAACCCCAACAGATGTCACTTGGGAACCAACTACCATTCTGCAACAATTTCCACATCTCAAGCCTTGAGGACAAGACTGTTTTTAAGGGGGAGGACATGTTAGGGACCTTGTTGATATTGAGAGGGGGGTGAATCAGTATCAAGTACAATTTAAATTTTTTTTCAACTTATACTTAAACCATTAAATTATATCCAATGTAAAATGAACAATAGTATAAGAGTTACACCAATACACCACAATACACCATGCACAATATATGAGAAATAATCAATAGTTATTGTTCAAGGGAAGTAATTACTTCCAAAGGTAGTTATATATTCCAAATGTAAAGGGAGGGATAAAACTCCAATAGGAAGATACAATCCTCCAATATAAAGAGAGGGTTGAACTCTCCATCCTTTACCCTTCCTTCCACCCAAGAATATATGAGAGATAATAAAACTTTACATCAAATCATCACCATCAACCAACCATCACATAGAACCTAATAATGCTTCTTGAGACTTCTTCAATTTATGCAATTATTCAATTCTTGGAATACTATGATCCTATAGTTAATATTACTCAATGTATTCTGTAAAACATCTCCATGTTTCACTCCTTGAATCCTCCCCAAAAATAAGCTATAGAGAGAATGGTAGACATTGTTCAATTTTGGTTTATTCAAGAGAGACAACTTGTACAAAATGCCTGATGCTCAATATTTAACATCCGATTATGAAACGCGAACAAAAGAAACTAAAGTCTGTACTATTTCCAATGAAATTGGTACCATTTCATTTGGATTCTCTATGAATAAATTATGTCTGTTTTACCCGAAACACTTGTTTATTGACTAGCTTCAGGACTAGTCAAAAACCCTATCTTCCATAGAGTGTATCTCCAAAATTGTAGTGCACAAAGTGATGAATTTTTTACCACAGGTACCTTGATATGTCTTCTCAATACCATAACCATTTCACCATATGAATCATTATAGAAAAAAAAGTTATAGCGAAAATGGTAAGATGACTTGTAAATAAAATAGCTTAGTACACATCACCAAAAGACTTCATCCTCCCTTGAAATCCGATCTTCTTTACTTATGATTTCCTATGAAATTAGAATTGTGTTTCAAATGAATGTATAATAATATTTATTTATACCATTTATGTCACTTTCTTTTAACATTAGGGCCGACCTGACACTTTCTTATTTTGTAATTCGTTTCTTTAATTATCTTCAGTGCCTACATGTACTTCCTTCTTCAATTCACTTTGTCATCTTCAAAAATTCATTTCTCCTCAACCATGAGGATCCATATGATGTGCCACATACCACCAGAAACAACATGATGTATACTATCCATTCATGGGTGTTGTATATACATGTTCATTTTCCTTCATGTCCAAATACCTTCATCAACCTTGGAGTCCAAAACCCATGACTAGGGTTGACATCAATGACAACAACCAATCTTCCAACAATATCCCCCTTTGTCATTGATGGAAAGACTAATTCTCCCCCTATCATCATGATCCAAATTTCTCTCCCCCTTTGAAATCAATGGCAAAGGGTAGGGCTTCTCCCCCTGAGTTCAATGGCATAAGGTGACCTTCTTTTTTGGGGTTGCCCCCCCTGAACATGTGGCACCGAATAATACTTCATCCTTATTTTTGGTATTTGGGACTTTTTATTCCTTGGAATCCTTTTGTGTGGCTTATGTATTCTCTCTCTTCCTCATTTATAGGATGCATATGTTGTTCGGTCTTCTTGTTGCAGTTGCAACCAATCTTCCTGAGTTATTTTCTCTGATTTTACATTTTCGGGAGTCAAACGTAAGAGTGCATCCTTGATCACACATTTTACTAACACTGAGTATATTATGCTTCAAGTCTTCAACCAATAGGACATTATTTGCTTTTACATTTTTTCTTCCAAGCTCTACTACATCTTCTCCAAGTATTTTGGCAGATGAGTCATATCCAAATGCAACATTTCCACCCTTTCTCTTCAAGATGATGAATTTGTGTTGATCCCCGGTCATGTGTGAAGAACATCCACTGTCTATGTAACATTCATCTTCTTCTTTACATTCTTCAACGGTTAATGCTATTCAAAAATCTTCATTGTTTGGAATCTCTTTCCTTCTCCATACTGTGGTTGGCATAGGGACATCTTCATTCATATATCTGCAATCTCGTGCTTTGTGACCAAGATAATTACATTTGTAGCACACAATATTTTTTTCCATCAATAGGGAAAATGAATTATAACTTTTGTTTACAAATCCATGATTATTTCCATATCTTCTATTTACACCATTCATGTTTCTTGCGTATTTGTTCCTTCCATTGATTCTGCAATTAATTGCCTTATATCCAAAATTTTTGCAAGTATAACAATGACCAAGAAAGAAATTTTGATACCTTGGAGTAAGTGGCCTTCTTTGTGATGTAGTCCATCCGAGTTCATGATCTACTCTTCTGTAGTTTCCTTCATACTGATTGAAGCTTATTTGAGTCTTGAAGGTAGAAGGTCTTCTTGTATATTCATCTCTTTTGCAATTATTCCTTCTTTCTGGTATCTTGGTCCACTTATCATCAACTGTTTGTGTAGCTCTTTCTTCAACCTTCTTGCTGGTATTTTCATCTTCTTTGTATGAATTTTCACCCATGCATCCAAGATGTGTTAAGTCTTTTGGCACTTGAGAGTTTCTTAAGCTCTTCCTCAATGAGACAACTTCTTGTTCAAGTTTCTAAAAATCTTTTTCTTTCTTCATCATTTGGACATTCGTTACTTCTCCTATTCTTCTTTCTTCTTCGAGTAGAGTTTTCAAGGAAATGTTTTCTTCTCTTAGTTTCTCAAAGTCTTCTAATTGTTTCTTCAAGATTACAACTATCTTTTCACAAATACCCAATTCACTTCTTAGTTTTCTATGCGTGTCTTTGAGCTTTCTATTTTCAATCTCAACATGCTTCAATTTTTTAAGATTCTCATCTTCTTGTTGAATAATTTTTTCTTCATGATTTTCTTCTTCTTCATTAGACTTTTCTTCTTCAGTGTCATCTCTTTCAATCCTTTGATGAGGAAATTCAAATTAAACATGTCCTACTCCTTCACAATTAAAGCAAAAGAAATGACCTCTATTTTCTTCTTTGAAATCTGAGATGTTGTAATTTGCTTCAACTTATTCTTCTTATTCTTCTTCTTCCCTTGCATAAAGGTCTTTTATCTTGTCCCAAATCTCTTTTGAGGATGCACATGATCCCACCTTGGATTTCACTAAATATGTCAATCCATCCAGGATGGTATCTATTGCCAATTTGTTGTTCCTTTTTGCTTCCTTCTGAGCTGCTGTCTTTGGTTTCTTCAAAGCATTGTATCCTGAGGCAACTGAGAACCAAACATATGCTCCAAGAGATTTCAATTAAGTTTCCATTCTATTAATCCAGTATTCAAAATTTCTTCCATCAAATGGTGGAATCCATTTGGAATTTTGTCTTCCATTTCTTCTTAGGATCTTCCTTCCAGTGGTTAAATTGTACTAAAGGTAACCCGCTCTGATACCAATTGCTCATACTGAGAGGGGGGTGAATCAGTATCAAGTACAATTTAAAAACCTTTTCAACTTATACTTAAACCATTCAATTATATCCAATGAGAAATTAACAATAGTATAAGAGTTACACCAATACACCACAATACACCATGCACAATATATGCGAAATAATCAATAGTTATTGTTCAAGGGAAGTAATGACTTCCAAAGGTGGCTACAAAATCCAAATGTAAAGGGAGGGATAAACCTCCAAGAGGAAGATACAATCCTCCAATATCAAGAGAGGGTTGAAATCTCCATCCTTACCCCTTACTTCCACCCAATAATATATGAGAGATAATAAAACTTTACATTAAATCATCACCATCAACCAACCATCACATAGAACCTGATAATGCTTCCTGAGACTTCTTCAATTTCTGAAATTCATCAATTCTTGGAATACTTTGATCTTGTAGATAATATTACTCAATGTATTCTCTAAAACATCTCCAAGTTTCACTCCTTTAATCCTCCCCAAAAAGAAGTTATAGAGAGAATGGTAGACCTTGTTCAATTCTGGTTTATTCAGGAGAGTGAACTTGTACAAAATGCCCCGTGCTCAATATTTAACATCAGATTCTGAAACTAGAAAAAAAGAAACTAAAGTCTGTACTTTTTCCAATGAAATTGGCCCACTTCATTTGGATTCTCTATGAATAAGTTATGACTGTTTTACCCAGAACATCTGATTATTGACTAGCTTCAGGACTAGTAAAAAACCCTATCTTCCATAGAGTGTATCTCCAAAATTATAGCACACAAATTGCTAATTTTTTTACCAAAGGTACCTTGATATGTCATCTCAATACCATAACAATTTCACCATCTGAATCGTTCTATAAAAAAAATTATAGCGAAAATGGTAAGATGACTTGTAAATAACATACCTTAGAACACATCACCAAAAGACTTCACCCTCCCTTCAAATCTGGCCTTCTTTACTTCTAATTTCCTTTGAAATTCGACTTGTGTTTCAAATGAATGTATAATGATATGTATTTATACCATTTATGTCACTTCCTTTTAACATTAGGGTCGACCTGACACTTTCTTATTTTGTAATTCTTTTCTTTAATTATCTTTAGGGCCTACATGTACTTCCTTCTTCAATTCACTTTGTCATCTTCAAAAATTCATTTCTCCTCAACCATGAGGATCCATGTGATGTGCCACATACCACCAAAAACAACATAATGTATACTATCCATCCATGGGTGTTGTATCTGCATGTGCATTTTCCTTCATGTCGAAATACCTTCATCAATCTTGCGATCCAAAACCCATGAATAGGGTTGACATCAATGACAACAACCAATTTTCCAATAGACCTAACCCCTCACATGGGTAGAATATTATATTCCAATGTAATAAAGGTCAATATTAATAAGGCTTAGCAATAAGGAAGAATAAGTCGAATGTAAGAAGACCTAATAGAAGCTTCTGCTTCTAGAAGGATCTTCCTCTAGATGGTTCTTTTGATAGACATATTTAGTATAAATAAGAGTCAAGGGTATGAGAAATTTGTCTTGGATATTATTGTAATAGAGCTATGCTCTGCTGGAGGTTGCCCCCTCGAAGAGGCAAGTGAACATTTCTCTCAATAATCAAAGTGCTCTTTCTGGTGTTATTATGGTATCATTTTGGTATTATTGTGGTGTTGTTCTGGTTATATTATTGTTCATCTGCCATTTCTAGCATTTTATTTTTGTTCTGCATACTTTTTATATCTGGAATATTGCATACTCGGAAGAGATATTTGAGACTAGTTAATATGACTAGTCAGATACCCTATCTTGCACAGGGTGTATCTACAAAATTAGGATGACCCAAAAGATGATTTTTTTTTATCACAGAAACCTTGATAATTTATATGAATATCCTTTGGATGTTAGGGTCTGAAATGTTACAGAAAAAATTTCACATCGAAAATTCCATGATGACTAAATTCAGGATGATTATAGAACCCTATCTTACACAGGCTATATCAACGAAAGTATAAGTCCCCAGGAGATGAAATTTGAACCCAATGTATATGGATTTATCTACTAAATATGATACAAGGGGTTTCTTCTGAAATTTCTTAGAAAAAAGTTATATTGAAAATTCCAAGGTGTATCATATATAGTTGCGAAACCCCAAGACCTTGAGCTCTAATACCAAATGTTAAGAACCAAATATCAATATAGCATAGAGAAACTTCATAATAAGTACTCAATGCCTTGAAAAAGAGAGAATTTCATATAATAATCCTTGTCGAGGGGGAAACCTCCTTACACACCACATACATTTCCAAATACAAGATGATTCCAAATGAAAATGTCTCCTTGGTATATATATGAGACTAGGAGGTACAATTACATCGAATGGACCCAAGCCAACATAAATAAAATAACATTACTAATGTAATATGCCCCAATTAAGGGGTAATGTGCCACTATTTAGGGCTTAACATATATGTATTTTGAATTCCACAAAATGAGCATATTTTTTGAGTTTATCCATGACCACAAAAATGAAATCCTTAACTTTTGATTTTGGTAAACCTATAATGAATTCCATTGATATTTGTTCCCATATTTGATTTGGTATGTGTAAAGGTTGAAGTAACTCTTGAGCCATAACTGTCTCTCCATTTATTTGACACACTTAACATTCTTTTAAAAATTTCTCAATATATTTCTTCATTCCCATATTTGATTAGGTATGTGTAAAGCTTGAAGTAACCTCGAAGCCTTGAATGTATCTCTATTTCTTTGGCACACTTGATATTCTCTTACAAATTTTGAATATATTTCTTCATTCCTTTTCCAAAAACAATATTTTTTGATCCTTTGCTATATTTTAAGGAACCCTGAATGTCCAACCATTAGATAGTTATAAGAATCTCTTAATATATGTTGTTTTATATTTGATTGAGGGAATCAAATATTATACCCCTGTATAAAAGGGCATCTCTCTTCTAGTCCTAATGTTCCATAGAGATATTTCCTTGTTTTAGACATTGTATTTTTTGTCCAACACTATTGTCTTCTTATGATTCATGGCAAGATTCTTCCACCCACACATGAATGGAAGATTTAATGGGATATAAATTGGAGGATTCTTCTATTATGCAAAGGACATATGCTACCACATTTTCCTTTCTTTTTCTGTATATTATTTCAAAATCAAACCCTCTCATTTACTAGCCATTTTTGTTGCTCATCTGATGACAATCCTTGCTCCAAAAAGTACTTCAGGTTATCATGGTTTGTCTTGACTTTAAAATTCCTCCCAATGTGATGTTATCACCATTTTTTTATTAGATGTAAAATTGCTTCCATTCTTTCTCATATGTTGGGAGTTAAGTGTTTTATACCATATTGAACTCAAACAACTTTGATTAATAATAAAGAACTAGTTGATTCAATTACTTGTCACTTGCAATTTGTCATAGTTGTAGTGGAGGTTTTTATATATTAGTTATGTTCACTTCATGATGTGATTAATATATAAAATGGTTTGTTTTAAAGTATTTTTTGTTTGAAATTTCCCTACTCCATTTATCTCTACTTGAGTGCCATGCTAAATTTATCGCTAAATGACTTGATCATTATAAGTAGTTCTGCTTCCCTAGTTAGCTTGCGTTCTTCTCATTTTTATTTCATCATATTGTGTTTATTTTAATTTTGTCTTCCTTTCTAAATAAATATAGGGACTGATAAATTGTGACAAAAAGTACTTATCATTAAAATGTTTTACTTTTAATTTTTTTGAGATATTAAATCCAATATCTTTAGTATAAAGCCTTATCAAAAAGATAAATATATTATAGGATTGCCCCACTTGAATTAGGATTTTAGTGATGCTGAAGTGAGAGGATAATTTTGAGTGATAGGGACATAGTCTCTAGGATGTCTTTCAAGGACTCTTGGAACATTTCTTTACTTTGTTAATATTAAGAGAGCGATTTAGGAGATAACATATATGAAACAAATTTGGCCATAAATTGAACATTAATTAGAGGGACACAAATTGTGTTTAGATGTGCATCCCTTGATTCCTTCCCCTCTTGATCTAGATTTTATAGAGAATGAAATAAAAAGCACTAATATGAATGGAAGCACATACATAGAAATATTGCAGAGAGCATAGTAATACAGTGAGAAAAAAATTATTTTAATAAATGAAATAGGAAGGGATTGTGAAATTCAAAGAAATACAAACTAGATAGAATGGTGGTATTTTATATTTGAAGAGAGAGGTGTCGGATATGAGGATTCACAAGATGAACATGATAAGAGGATGAAATAGAATTTAAAAAAAATTTACTAATCCCTAAGAGTAAAAGACCCTAAATATCCAAAACCCTAACCCTAGGCGCTGAAGTGGCCAAAATGAATGTGGGCCTCAAGGATTCTAGTTGATACATCAACTCCCCGAGGCCACAAATTTCACATACAAAATCCATTTGGGGTGAAAAATAGCCCGTTAGAAAGATCTCGGCGAGAAGAAAAATTTCAGCCAAGTATTATAAATTCCATGGAAACCCTAATCTGTTGTAGGGCAAAAAAAAACTGTTTAGGGACAAAAAAACATACATAAGTTTAGGACTTGAAAACATGCCAAGATGGGGAACCGTTATGAGACAGTGGAAGAGGTGGTTGGCCAACGATATCCACCTAGATCAATCATCACCCATTATGAAGGAATGATCCCCATTGTGTTAAGTGCCTCTATCAAATGGGGAAAGTTCTGATGAATCTGACTCCTAGTGAACCACTTGACTTGGTAAAGAAGTTGTCCTACTTTGACAACCCATTAAATTTATATGTTCTACTGGTGGGTGTGCTTCGTATTGGTAACCATGATATGGTCCACTATATCTTGCTCAATGAAATCAAGGTTGATTTCTGTAGGGGACAAATTCTCAACAACCTCTAAGGTGTCCAATAGAGGTGAAAAATATGGTTGAAGTATCTCCACATTAAATATTGGGTGGAAGTAAAGGAAAGGGGGAATACTCAATTCAAAATCGTTCTCACCACAAAATGCATAATGGTGTAAGGCCCATATTCAATTGGTATGCGATTTTTGTGGGGGATTTTGAGTCACTCTTTTTTCATATGTAACCACACCTTATCACCAATTCAAAACTTGTGTGAAACTCGATGATGGTCATATCGTTGTTTGTACCTAGAATTATATTTCTGCAGGATATCATGAACATTTTGTTGGATGTGCTGGATCTATTAAACAAATTTGGATGATTTATCTACCTTAGTTTGAGCATTGGAGGACTCTTCCTATGTGGATGTAATGGGTAAATCTATGCGAATAGGGGCCAATGGTTGGAACCCTAAGCACACCTGAAAATGAATATGGCTAATAAATCTATGGAGGGATCTATTGTAGATACATTGTACATATGGAAGACTCTCATCCCATGTAAGTGAATGCTTGAAGTTGTACATGCACAATATATGCACAATAATCCTATTGACTACCTTTATTTTCCCATCTGTTTGTGCGTGGAAGGTAGTTGATTTGGTTAGCTCGGTGTCCATCAGAGACCAAAGGTTAGACTAGAAGGTATTGAGGAACCTACTATCCATATATGAAATATTGGTTTGTGGTAACCCAAAATGAACCTAAACACGCTCAAAGAATATCTTAGTAGTGGCTTCTTCTATTATACTCTTCTTGCATGATGCCAAAATGGCTATCTTAGAGAACTAATCAACAACCACACAAACACAATTGTTACCATGATTGGCGGGGGGGGGGGGGACCNGGGGGGGGGGGGGGGACCTACCATGTAATACATGGATATTGATTCCCAAGTATTTTTTTGGGTAGGTATATGAGTGTACAACCCCTAATTTTTATTGGTAGTTTTAATGATGGCACATGAAATGCATGATATGATACACTTGCTAACATCTTGTTAGAGTTTTTTCGAATAGAAATATTTCTGAAGTACTGCTACTATATTCTCCACACCAAAGTTCCCTACCACCCTACTATAATGTGCCTCCCAAATTAGCTTTGCACACTTGCTTGTAGGAACAAAATTATGGCCTAGATAGCACAAAAGTGCATCCTAGAGGTGAAAGTTTGGAACTTGTTTACTTACACCTAGTGTTTGATATGTAGAAGCAAAATCAAGGTCACTACCATAAAATTAGGGCTACCTGGAAGTCTCATGCCCATAAGAGTTGAGAACTATGGTTAGCACAAAAAATGGGGGCCGAATGACGAAATATAAAACATGTTTTGTGTTTCCCTTATTGTACTTAATGTTCAAGTAGAATTATTTCAATTACGTGGAACACTTCTAATGGGAATCCTTCTTTAACTTTCCTTGTGTTTGTATGAATTGTAGGGGCTTTTGATCAGTGTGGCTGATAATTTCCTTTCCTAGAATATAATTCTTTCATTGTTAGAATACCTGTAAAATGGAATACATCTCCTTGTCATAGGTGGGATACCCTCAAACAACACCAGAGTGTCTCAATGTGATAGGTCATTAGATGCCCATGCTAAGTGAGGACTACACTGATAACATAGTCGAAGGAATTTTCCTCAATATCAAATCATTATTGCATGTGTTATTCCCTAGACAAAGCCCATGTTAAGCATAAAACCTCTTATAAAGCTCTAGATATTGAGTTATTACATTTTTGTGTTGGATAGAACATTTCATTATACCCTTTCATTATAATTGTACCCTTTGTCTCCTATATATATATATATATATATATATATATATATATATATATATATATATATATATATATATATATAGGAGACAAAGGGTACAATTATAATGAAAGGGTATAATGAAATGTTCTATCCAACACAAAAATGTAATAACTCAATATCTAGAGCTTAATAAGGGGTTTTATGCTTAACCTAGTCTCAAGATCATCTTATGTTGTCTTGTATACTAAATATTTTGTAAAAGGTGGTTCCCCCCTCAAAGTGGACTGATATTCATTGACTTTTTATCATTCTCAATATGTTGGTTCATAACATTTGGTATCAGAGTATATGATCCTAGGGTTTTTCTTCTTCAATCAAGACATATTTGAATTTTGGTTGTATTTTTTTTTAGGAAAGTTTCAAACAACTGAATTTTGAGGAGATTGATACAAGATAGGTAAGAATAGGTGGTCAAAATTTCAGGTTCTATTTCATTGTAGTTTTAGAGATATATTCAATAGACATTAGGGATTGTGATTAGTCTTGAAATTAGTTTCAAAAGAGTCATGTTTTTATTTTTTCTATTAAAAAATTTCAGTGAAGTTTCAGACTTTGAAATTTTCAGAATTGTGAGGATACATAGAAATTCACGTTTGGAAATTTTTTCATATTTTGAATCATCATAATTTGTTAGATATATCATGTGGAAGTTGGGGTTTTTCAATAATCCTGAATTTAGTCTTAAACAAGTCAATTTGGTATTTGTACTATAACTTTTTATTAGTGAAGGTCCAGACTGTGAGATTTCTAGGAGTTTAATAAGTTATATAAAAATATTAGAGGATGAAATTTCAGACTTGGAAGGGTTCACAATTCATATATATATCAGGACAAAGGTCAACCATCTAGACAATCTCCAAAATAGGGTTCGAAAGGTATGTAACTTACAATTGACATATATTTTGATTGGAAGATATTCAATACTGCTAGTAGATCTAGAGAAGGCATGTCATTTCTTAATTGGGGTCATAATATCCAATTTTATAAGTTACATTTTACATTTTCATCCTCAAACTCCACCTTGCATAAGTTATTTTTCTGGTGTTTTTTAGATCTTTTTCTTGGGTTAACAAGCTCATTTTGTTTTTTAGAGATGTGTTCTGGCATCTTTAAATATCATAGTTATCTATCATTCAATGGGTAAACATGTGGTAGGTTAAGAATACATGAAAGAACTATACATGGTTTCAACTTGCCTTGTTGGAAACTCATGTAACCTCTGTTGGTACCCCTTCGAGTAGTATTGAATCAGACAGTACGTGTATACAAAATATCACTTCCAAATACCTTTACATATGTAGGAAGTCCCCTAAGTGTACCATAAACTAGATTTAAATAAGCTAATTGACTGTCTTGTTGCTATAGTACACCAAGAACAATACTCGGGGAGACCACTGTCTAGTACTTGGGTAGTTGAGTAGTACGACTAAGGTCATGGTTGAGCCTCTTTAGTTAGTTCCCTAAGATATTGGGCCAAGAAATAATGTTGGACCCCACATGTATATTAGAGAGCTATAGCTCCTAACTCTCCCTTGTCCTCATGACCCTATAAACTTTTCCACTGAGCCCACTCTTGAAGGATAACCATAATTTGTGATAAAGAGGAAAAAGAGGAGCATTATTATTTTCTCACATGGAAAAGGGTTCTACAAGAAATACTATTGGTACTCCTCATAAAAACTCAAACATGGCCTCTGAAGAAAGTGAATACTTAGAAAATAGGATAATCCAATTAAATAATTAAGTTGATGAAATGAGTGGTAGTATGTTGAAACAAGTGAATCTATTAGATTCTCAAGAATACCTTAAAAAGGAAATGTAAGACCAAGTGAAAAAGAATATGGAGGAAATGGAAAAAAGATGGATGAAAATAATGATGAATTAAAAAATTCCATCAAAAACATAGAAAACATTCTCTTATAGAGGATCCCTAATAGGTATATGGAGATGCAAGGAAATTGAGAAACTAAGGAGAAAAAGGTTGTTGAGACTTGTGACAGACCTAGATCAACAAAGAAAAATGTTTCTCTCTTGCTTCTGCTCTGATATTGATTTGAAATGTACCCATTTTTTGGGTACTTCCAAAATTCACTTCTTGGACTGATTTGAAATTTTGAAACCAATTAAAATTAATAAATAAGCACGTGAAAAACACATGCAACCACAAATAACCATGCTAAACTGTAAAATAATTCTTAATCATTCCATACAAAACAATAACCAACAAAAAACATAGCATAAACACATCACATATATAATATTTAATACACATCAGAAATAACTATACAAGCAGAGAAACACATGACATATAAAGTCTTATGCTTAAAATGTAATTACACCAACTGGATGTAGATGTCAGACATTCCACCTAAACTTAGGCTCGTTCGCAAATAAAATCTCTGTAACATGCCACCCCCTAGCCAAGGCAATGAATCCACAAGGATGAGTCTTAGACCAAAACTCAATTTCCAAAACTATTTAGCAATCAAGCTTTCACAAGTTTCTCAACCACACAGGAAAACCCAATTTACAAGCTCTCTTCCCCTTCAACCTACACCACCCCAAAAAATGAACCCCCTTCACTGCAACATAGTCCCCCATGATGTCTACCTCTTTCTAGGGCTTTAGTTCTACTGGTAAGGAAATCCAAATGATGGAACTCCCAGGCTTCACAACTATGAATACGTTTTATCAATAGGCCAATGCATCTCATGCATACAAGAATATATTCATTATTGGGATACACCAGTAATACCTACAACCAACCAACAAACCATGTCCTATTACCTTCGGTAATTCACTTTCCCTTTCCAATTCCCAACCAAGAATGAGAAAGAAGGGTGAATTTAGAGAGGACTGGATCCAAATTATTTCAGTAACAATGAATGGCAAACCCCAAGACAATTAATAAAATGGTTTTAAATAATCAATGCATAATGTGGCCTTCCCCAAAGAAGCTCATGTAACCCCCTCTTTCTCTCTAAAATTCAAAGGTGGGTAAATAAAAATAATTAAAAATATAAAGGCTTAGCCCCTCAACTCCCCCTCTCTCATGGAATCAAATCCCCCTATAACTCTTGTCCTTTTCTATCTTGTAGCTAGCGATGTATTTTATTATTAAAAATGTTCAAAGTATTACATTTCATAGGAACTTTGACCCCTTTCAATTTTATAGGTGTTGATTTTTCATAAGCTAGGTTAAGCATGAAGTTCATTCCATTTTAGCATTTCACTTAACCATAAACAATAATGTTGCAACAACCAAGATAACAAGAAGAAACACCATGTACAAGAACACAAGAAGTATCCCGGGAAACCCTTCTCAACAAGGGAAGAAAACCCATCCAAATCCTTTTCTATATTCTTCAAGAGAAAGACCTTCACCTCCAAGAAATACCTAGTACACAAGAGGGTGCTTAAACCATAGAACTCTAGTGCCCAAGAAATGTGTGCACCTTTTGCCAAAGAGATGTACTTGCTGAAATTTCCAAACTCACAAGGAAGATATGATTCCACAATGGGGAATCATCCCTTACTTATATTAGACTTGTCTCAACAAAGGCGTCTATTGTCTCAACAGGGCTGACCTCTCCAAGTCACTTTATAATAATAATAATAATTATTATAATTAATATTAACCATATTAATTATCTTTTACATTTATTATTAATCACATTAAGGTGGGGCCGAACTGTATCCTTTACATGACAATTAGGGTTATAGGAAGGTATGACTCTTGAACAATATATAGCAAAGGATATGATACACCCACTAGTGCTCATCCACTAGGGGCACATCCATAGGGATGTCATATATCTGATTCACTGCATTAAATAGAAGAACTACGTCTTCACACGTTCACATGTGATCGTCCACAGACACATCCACTCTACATATCTTCTTTCTCACTACCACCAACAAGAGAATCATCTGGAGTCTTCTCATCAAATTTGCTGCTCAGAGGAGGCTATCACATCATATTCATTTATGTTCACATGACAACGTGCCCAGTAATTTTGGGATTTCACACATTCACCTTGTGCCCATCCACAGACACATCCTAACTCAACAAATCACTTTTCCATCGGATAATCATATAGATTTCTTCTCACTCTATGAATGGAGGAGTTCATCTCTACGTTCCAAACTCTGTCTCAGGAAGGAACTATGCACCCTTCTTAGGGGCTTTCTCTTAGGTTTGTAAGTTGAGGGAAATAATTACATAGCTTCTATGTTCCACATCTCATAGGTTTGTGAGATGGAGGATGTCTCCCATAGCTACATTCATCAATACTCCCTCTCATCTAGGGAGGCATTCTTCATCATGCCAAGTCTCATACAGATGTATTTTGAATTTTGTCTTGGCTAGAGTTATCGACACTCCCTCTCAACTAGGAAGCCATTCTTCACGAAGTTAATTTGGTAAATATATATGCAATTTGTTCATGTGTAGGAAGGTACTGCATGTGTACGATTTTCCTCTGCATTATATCTCTGATATAAGGATATTTCATCTCATCGTATTTCTATCCATCATGAAACACTGGGTTCTCAAGGAGATTTACTCACGACTCTTGGTTATCATCATAGGATCCATCTCATGGTCAATTAAATCTTGTCAGAAGCTTGTGAAGACACATTTCTTTGCACACTGAATGCTATATACTCTTCCTCTGTGGCACTCAAGGCTACAAAGTTTTTTTTCCTACTACATTAGGAAACCATGGACAACTTCACGATAGAACATCAGTCAGATGTGATTTTTTGATTCATTTTACTTTCTTCTCATTCTGAATCGGAATATCCTGCAAACTCAAGTTCATACTGGAGGCATATCTCATGCCATATCCAACTGTGCCTCGTATATATCTCAATACATGTTTTTCTGTTGTCTAGTGAATCTGTCTCAGTTGACTCATGAAATGACTAGGCACATTCACTGCATGGCATGAATCAAGTCTAGTGTTAACCGGATACATTAGTGATCCAATCAGTTGTGGATCAGTCTCGTCTGAATCATCATCAATCTTCTTGTTTAAATCCATCACGATGGATTTTGCATTAAGTCATACTAAACTTCTTTAATATTTTCACTGTATATTTTCCTTGACTCAAGAAAATCTTATCGATCCTCTGTCATACTTCTTGTCCCAAGAAGTAGTGCATCATACTCTTATTATTCATCTTGAATTCAAAAGTCAAGGATTACTTGTATCCAAAAACAACTCTTTCTGAATAAGTCATCAGGATCAGGCTCTCGTCACCAACACTGTAATGATATAGGTTTGGATCAACAACACTCTTGTTGAAATCCAAACTCATTGAGAATCTATCTATCTGATATAGTTTCCAAATCATGGATGGTAGTACGAATGGAAGTGTATCAGGTTCACTGGGTCAAGTGTCTCATCATAGACAACTCCCTCTATTTATGAGAAACTTCTGGCTATATATCTCATTTTGTATTTCTCGACACTTCCATCAGCTGCATGCTTGATCTTATAGATCCACTTGGAAGTTACCACATACTTCCCTTCTGGTCCTTGAATAATATATTATACATCATTCTTTAAGATATACTGGTATTCTTCTGTTATGGAACCTTTCCATACCTGTTTTGTTGTTGTTTCTCAAATACAAGGAGGCTCAACATCAATGAAGTGGCTCATGACTGAAGGATAGCTTGAAAATCTCTTTTTCTTTCTCGAGATGTGCCTTGAGAGGCTTGTATGTTTCTTTGCCTCTTGCAAAGTGAGTCTAGGTAGGCCTTTTATGCCCTACTACAATATCTCTAAACATATCAACTAAAGAAACTTGATCAACTGGAATAATGTTTGTCTCCCTCTGGACTGTTGAAGGGGGAGAAGGTATTGTCTCACTGTCAATATCCATCTGAGATTATCTGGGTGTTTGAAAGACTATCTCTTCTTCAAGGACAACATTTTTGATTATCTCAATCTGTCTTTGAATAGAGATGTCGATCTAGAATGTCTTTGAAGATTCATTGTATCCTTTCTTTCTAAAGGATCTAGCTTGGAATTCTTCTCTTTGGGTACATGAAAATACACTGGGCACCCAGATATCCTAAAGTGTTCAATCTCAAGCTTCACTCTGGTGAAGGATTCTTCAGGACTTGCATTTTTCAAAGTCTGGTGAAGACTCTTGTTTTAGAATCATAGAAGAATTCTGATCATGCATTATTTCATTGTTTTCCTCAATGATGGTTCTATTCTTCCTCTTTCTCAAACAGTTTTGACTTCTTCTGAGTCAAGTGGCTCCCTTTGAAGCATAGAAATCTTCCTTTTCTTGTTAACCTATCTGGAACAAGAAAACAAAAAGAACCAATACAAGAATATCTCCCAAAGGAGAGTAATGAGTACATCTCTAAAATCAAAACAATTAAGGAATGTTGTCATAGCTACAACACCTACTTGTAATGTAGCAAACTTATAGAAATATAGGTTAGAGGAATGAAAATTATAACAATCAAACCTAGAGTCTTTACTTTGAGTGTGTTTTTCCTTTGAATGCACTGAGATCCCTCTGGATCCATGGCTTCAACAAAGGTTCCTTCCTCCTGCAATTTCTCTCATGATAATGATACAAATAATTAATACAAGTGCATACCTGAGGATGTTGATATGATTTCTCCAATGGCTCTTGGCTGATCTCCATCCTCTGATATTTTTATGAAGAAGATATTCACAATGTCACCTTTTTTCATCTTTGTTATTTTGAAGTTGTCCCTTCAATGTAAGGGCTTGAGTAGGTGATTGGCTTCCTTGTCCCGACGTCATCTTCCTTCCATTCATTGATAGTTGTCTCTGGTAAAAACTTTTGTATTACCCACAATAAGTCTTCCTCTGATGTCTTGTCTTTCAAGAATTTTGAAGTTGCTTGATTCATCAAGCTTATCTTCCATCATAGTTTTTGTTCATCATAATTTTAGATTCTTCACAACCCTTTGTCAACTAGGCTAGAAAATCTAACGACTAGGCTAGGCTAGAACTTTTAGGTTTTATTGGAATTATGACTGCAAAAAATAAGACTTTGAAATATAGGATAACACTGGTGAGCTCAATATATCCTTCAATGAGTTTGCAGAAACCCCAATTCTGAAATTTTTGCAGAAATTGGTGAAACCCTAGAAACTGTTGATACTGAGAGGGGGGTGAATCAGTAGCAAGTACAATTTAAAACCTTTTTCAACTTATACTTAAACCATTCAATTATATCCAATGAGAAATGAACAATAGTATAAGAGTTACACCAATACACCACAATACACCATGCACAATATATGAGAAATAATCAATAGTTTTTGTTCAAGGGAAGTAATGACTTCCAAAGGTAGCTACAGCTTCCAAATGTAAAGGGATGGATAAAAATCCAAGAGGAAGATACAATCCTCCAATATAAAGAGAAATATGAACTCTCTATCCTTGCCCCTTCCTTCCACCCAAGAATATATGAGAGATAATAAAACTTTATTTAATTCTGGTCTGTTCAGAAGACCCGACTTGTACAGCATGCCCCGCGCTCAATATTTAACATCTGATTCTGAATCTCGTACAAAAGAAACGAAAGTCCGTACTCTTTCCAATGGAAGTGGTCCCAATGAATTTGGAGTCTGTATGAAAAAGTTATGACTGTTTTACCCGGAACACCTATTTTTTGACTAGTTTCAGGACTGGTCACAAACCCTATATTCCACAGAGTATATCTCCATAATTATAGCGAATCAAGAGCTGAAATTTTTAC
>ML780317.1:83440-101630 GCA_009831015.1 Picea engelmannii | reverse complement strand
CCCCCCCCCCTCAGTATAAGTGTGTGCTCAAAAATTGATATCAGAGCGAGTTCCTTCGAAATAGTCTAACCACTGGAAGGTAGATCTCAAGAGCACACATGGTTGGTTAAGAATGTTTCTCCACAAACATGGATCTGTTGTTTGATGGAACAAACTATTCCTTTTGGAGGATAGGGATGCAAACCTATTTAATAGATCTTGGTTTTTATATTTGGAAATATTTTATGCCTGGTTATAAAAATCCAATATCTCCATCAACGGATCAAGATAGAAAGAAGGATAGTGAAAACAAAGAATGCCATCTTGTGTGGTCTATTAGAATTAAAGTTTGTCAAGGTATGCATTGCAAATAAACAAAGGGCATTTGGGAAAAACTTCAAAACATTTATTAAGGTGAAAACAAGGTTAAGAAAGAAAAGTTACAAACTCATAGAAGATAGTCTGAGAGTCTTAAAATGAAAGACGAAGAAAATTTTGTAGCCTATCTCATTCATGTGGATGAAATTGTAAACACCATTAGAGGACTTGGTGAAAATTTTGAAGAACCAATTATTGTGAAAAATGTGCTAAGGTCACTTCCCTTAAGATTTGATGGAAAAGTTTCCGCCATTGAAGAAATGATGGATCTTAATTCATTGACAATGAATGAATTGCATGGGATTCTCATGGCATATGAAATGAGGACTGAGAAAGAGAACCCATAAAAGTGATAAGAGACCTTCAAATCTTCAAAGAGGACAAATAATACGTAACACAAATCAAACGACTGTTCCAACTATGAATCAGACGCAAATGAAGCAAATTTTGTGAGAAAGCTCAAGAAGGGATATGGAAAATACAAAGGTAAGTTGACCTTTAAATGTTTTAATTTTGGAAAAGTAGTACATTTTGTTGCTAAGTTTCCATAGGTGAAATATGAAAGTAGTGATGAAGAAGAAGGCCATAAAATAAAGAAAGGGAGCAAGAATTATCAATACAAAAATAACAAGCATGGAAAGAAGAAGAACACTTATAAGAAAAACGAGGGTCTCTACTCAAAATGGGTCAGTGACTCTTCTGAAGAGAGAGATCAAATTATCTCCGATAGTTATAGAGAGGAAACCCTCTTCATGGAAATGGAAATGAAGATTTATTCTTTGGAAAATGAATACAAAGGGATAGAAATGATGGACTCAGAAGAAGAGGTAAATGCTAAGACAAATGGGGAAGTGGATCTTGAAGAAGAACTCATATGTGACTTAAGAGAAATAAAGAATATTAGGAAAAATAATTTAAAACAAAAGGAGTACCTCCATAAATATGAAGAAGAGGATCATTATTCAAAATCCAAAATATTACAAAGATTTGAAGAAACAAAAAATGCTATCATGAACCTAAAATTTCAATTAGAACAAGAAAGAAGGATAAAATAAGTGGTGATAATCCAACTGAAAGAAAAGGAAGAAAATTGCGAAAATATATAATATGAAATTGTTTCTTTAGTAAAAGAACTAGAGAAAACAACTATTAAGTTGAATAGAAGATTGAAGTTTGAAAAGAGTATTGAAACCTTATATGATATCATCAATTTTCAAAGGTATCCATTCATTAAGAATGATATTGGTTATGATAAGAGTCAAATGAACACCAAAGAAGATTAAAAATTCAGAGAGCCCCTAAAAAAATTAAATGAAGTAAAATATAAAAACTATGTTGATATACTCAAAATATCCATCAATTATGAAGACAACTAGAAGAAAGAAAATGATGTTCCGTAGAAAATTGACATTCCTTCCAAAGACAAAAATGTCATATTTAGAAGATATTTTCCACCAAGGTGATCTTGCAAAACTCGCTTTGAAAAACACACTACAGGTATTGGGTCCGTAATGTCGAGCAAGATAGGATATACCGGAGGAGGCTTTGGAAAGAATAGATAGGGTATTGTTGTTCCTATTACCCTTGATATGTGTTGATACTGAGAGGGGGGTGAATCAATATCAAGTACAATTTAAAACCATTTTCAACTTATACTTAAACCATTCAACTATATCTGATGAGAAATGAACAATAGTATAAGAGTTACACCAATACACCACAATACACCATGCACAATATATGAGAAATAATCAATAGTTATTATTTAAGGGAAGTAATGACTTTCAAAGGTAGCTACAACTTCCAAATTTAAAGGGAGGGATAAACATCCAAGAGGAAGATATTATCCTCCAACATCAAGAGAGGATTTAACTCTCCATCCTTTCCCCTTCCTTCCACCCAAGAATATATGAGAGATAATAAAAATTTACATTAAATCATCACCATCAACCAACCATCACATAGAACTTGATAATGCTTCCTCAAACTTCTTAAATTTATGAAATTATTCAATTCTTGGAATACTTTGATCCTATAGATAATATTACTCAATGCATTCTCTGAAAGTTCTCCAATTTTCACTCCTTGAATCCTCCCCAAAAAGAATTTATAGAGAGAATGGTAGACTTTGTTCAATTCTGGTTTATTTAGGAGACCGAACTTGTACAGAATGCCTCGCGCTCAATATTTAACATAAGATTATGAAAATCACACACAATAAACTAAATTCCGTACTTTTTCCAATTCAATTTTCCCCACATCATTTTGATTCTCTATGAATAAGTTATGATTGTTTTACCCAGAACACCTGTTTATTAACTAGCTTCAGGATTGGTCAAAAACCCTATCTTGCACATAGTGTATCTCCATAATTATAGTGAATAAAGAGTTGAAAATTTTACCACAAGTAACTTGATATGTATTATCAATACCATAGCAATTTCACCATCTGAATCGTTCTAGAAAAAAAGTTATAGCGAAAATGGTAAGATGACCTGAAAATAGCATACCTTAAAACACATCACCAAAAGACTTCATCCTCCCTTGAAATCCAACCTTTTTTACTTCTGATTTCCTCTGAAATTCGACTTGTGTATCAAATGAATGTATAATGATATTTATTTATACCATTTATGTCACTTCCTTTTAACATTAGGGCTGACCTGACACTTTCTTATTTTGTAATTCTATTCTTTAATTAATTTTAGGGCCTACATGTACTTCCTTCTTCAATTCACTTTGTCATCTTCAAAAATTCATTTCTTCTCAACCATGAGGATCCATGTGACATGACACATACCACCAGAAACAACATGATGTATACTATCCAAGGGTTTTGTATCTGCATGTGCATTTTCCTTCATGTCCAAATACCTTCATCAATCTTGCGTTCCAAAACCCATGACTAGGGTTGACATCAATGACAACAACCAATCTTCCAACAATCTCCCCCTTTGTCATTGATGGAAACACTCATGCTCCCCATATCATCATGATCCCAATTTCTCTCCCCCTTTGACATCAACGGAAAAGGGTAGGGATTCTCCCCCTGAGTTTAATGGCAAAAGGTAACTCTCTTCTTTGGGGCTGCTCCCCTTCAAACATGTGGCACTCAATAATATTTCATCCTTATTTTTGGTCTTTGAGACTTTTTCTTCCTTGGAATCCTTTTCTGTGGCTTCTATCTTATCTCTCTTCTTCATGTCTAGGATGTATATGTTGTTCGGTCTTCTTGTTGCAGTTGCAACCAATCTTCCTGAGTTATTTTCTCTGATTTTACATTTTCTGTAGTCAAACATAAGAGTGTATCCTTGATCACATATTTTTCTGACAATGAGGAGATTATGCTTCAGATATTCAACCAATATGACTTTTCCTTCTTTTACATTTTCACTTTCAATATTTACAATTCCTTTTCCAAGTATTTTAGTAGACGAGTCATCTCCAAAAGTAACATTTCCACCCTTTTTGAGAACTATTGTTTCTACTTATTGATCCCTCAATGGGGGAATACTTGAAGTTGTTGATATGTGAACCCAACTAATGTCTTGTTTTTGACTTGACTATTTCTTATTGAATGGAATTGGATTTGATGAGATAGACCGTGTTGGAATACTGAGAGGGGGGGTGAATCTGTATGAACACTTTTACCACTTTTAACCACAATATATATATTTCAACTTTATCAACAATATGTCATCAATGTATCATTAGTATATCATGAGCATATAAACATAAGAAACATCACATTAAGTACACAATACACTAGAATTTACATGGAAACCCAAATGGTAGAAAACCACTAAATTATTTCTTATATATCAAAATAAAACATTCATTGGAACCACTAAGTTACTAATTCTCCAACACCAATTGGAAAGATGAATCGATTGCCCGATTTACAAGAACCAACTTGAAGGAAGATACAACTCCCTAAATTATTTGGCTCCAACCAGAAGGAGGCTACAACACCCTGATTCTAAAGCTCCAACCTGAAGGAATCTCCAACTCCCAGAGTTCTCCGGCATAAACTAGAAGGAGGCTACAACCCCCTTTCCTTGCCCCATCCTACCGCCCTGAAATATAAATGTAGACTAACTGTCACTACCACAATCATTGGCACTTGTTGATGCTTAAAATCACAACGATGAATACTGCTCACAAATGATTTCCAAGATCTATTATTTATTTATAATAATAATAATTAGTAGGTGGGACTCCCTTGTATACTAGTGGCGCTATGATGGATGTGTTGCACTCATATTTTGGTTTTCTGTTATAATGATGCCAACATAGTCTTCTACAGTGGATGATTCAAGTCATGGTTTTATTTTTCAGGGTGATATAAGATGGTTGGTTGATTATGTTGTTGCTAGATGGTTTTGATGGTCACTCGCAATTTATGGTAGTACTATGGATAAAAGGATCATTTTTTACAGGTGTTATGATTATGCATTAAACATTGATTAATTATTTTATATATGATCTTATGCAAAAGGATGATATGGGAGCTTGAAAAAAAAAGAAAAAAAAGATGAACAAGCCCTAAGGTTATATGTGGTGACAAACGAAGGTGTATAAACCTTTCTTCTATACTTATGCACTTTGATTAAAGGATTATGTGTGAGGCATATATGGTAACGTTATAACATATGGTTGTTGTTAAAGTTTTGATATGATTTGGGGTGGCACACGATGCAATGGATATAGCAATGGGTATTTGTTTGAATTAATGGTTGATGTTATGGTGTGTGGGATGGCTTGTACATTGAATTGAATAGTGTTGGGGAAGGAAGTGACGTGCATTTACTGCACGTCACTCAAACCACCCTCGAGCTCGTCACCCTAGCCATAGTCACATTTGGTTTTTCAGCTCTAGTGGTTGAGGATGCTCCACAATTTCTGGTGTTGAAAGGAAAATAAATTCCAACTCTTACCTCAAGTGATATTTCTAGGTATGACTCCTTTATTTTCCATCCATGATGGTCCCTCTGTGTTATGAATTGTGTTTTTGGCTCAAAATTACACGAGGTCTGTGTTTTTCTTAAGTTTTGACTGTGTATCAATGTTGTGCTTATGGTTTGTTTTGTGGATAATATAGACTATTGGTGTTTTAAAGAAAGGGAATGAATTTTATTGCTGTGTGTAGCCTGTGCATTGGTTTATTGGTTTAAAACATGTCAGTCTTCTTGGGGTTTTAATCTGGTTCTCTATGGAAAATTATGATAATGGTGTAAAAATATCTGAGTTTTGGTGCATGGGTTTTACAACCAATCTTGGTGTTGAATTCTTGTCACTCCTTTTCCTCTCGGTGGTTGGTATGTTTCGGTTGCAATGCTACTGTTAAGAGTTGCATTGTTCTTTTTTTTTTCTGGCCGGACCTTGAGCTATCTTTTTCCATGAAATTTCTTCACTATCAATGTTGCTGAAAGCGTTGCACAGTTGGGTCTTAGGAATCACTCATATTTTTAAATGGAAGTTTGTTTATGATTGGGTTGGTTCTATTTCTCATCAGTCATTCTCTTCACAGTATTTTGAGTATTCATTTCCTCTCGTCTCTGTTGGAGTGGCTGACTGTTATGTTGGTAACCCTCACTATGAAGATTTTTAAAGGTTATAAATGTCTGTGGTGAATGTGGAAAGGGAATGAGCTCTTTGTTTATGAAAAATACTACTCCTTGATTATCTATTATTACTTCTCTGTGAAAAATTGTTTGAAAAAAAGGGGCACAATTGATCTATGTGTTTGAAGACTCTTTCTTGATTAAGCCATCTCTTGTTACCTCTCTGCAATAAAAAAAGGGCACAAATGTCTGTGTATCAAAGACTATCTCATGTGGTCAAGATATTTGTTCTCACTTCCCTTACTGTGTTAAACCCTAGCAAAATATTAGTCTCATCAAAGATTAAAGACACTTGTGTGTGCTCGAATCTGTTTCTCCTCAGGCACGACTTGGTTCTCTTTCTCCTTGGGTACTATTGGCTCTGTCTTTTGTTGGGAATTTCTTTTAAAATGAATTCTGTACATGTTTAATGTACACAAATCTCATGCTTAGAGTAACATGTTATTGGTTAAATTCTATTTTAGAATCAAGACTTGAGTTGATTATATATATAGACGTCTCTGTGTGATTGAATCGGGGCCCGATTATGCATTTTAGTGCAAATGGATGATGTCAAACAATGATGGAAAGATGACAATTGGAGGTTAATTGTTGGCACAGGGGCAGACCCAGGGTTCAACACTACAAAAACGTACCAACAAAACCCTAACTACTGGCCCTTTCGACAACACCTGTGAAGCAGATGAAGTCTCACATGAGGTAGAGGCAGGGGTGGTTGCAAAAGTCAGGTGTCTGCAACCTTAGCTGGGACATAGATATGTGATTATAACACTTAGAAATCACTTAGCATAGATTATTCATCAATATTCAACCCTTATGATACTTCGAAGATAGCACAGAGCATCACAATATGTACTTATATCTAAGATAATTCAACACTTAGCCACAACAAGATAGGTTAGATTTGGCATATCAAGCACTAATCATCTTACATACCAGATCTAACATTCATTCATATCTCATAAGCACAAATCATAAATATATCTATCTAAACACATTAAAGCACTTAATAAAGGAAGAGACAAACACGTCAGGTCGAGGCACATAGCACAACACACATATTTAATGTGGTTCACCCCCACCCTGGGGCTATGTTCATAAAGTCTTCTTCTTTATTAGCTTCAGTTAATCAGGTTACAACACAGAGCCATCCAAATCCCTCTTCGCATAGGAAAAAATATCTGTGCAACTCGCTAGATCCTTCTTCCTTGTGCTAAAATCACAGAGCCTTCTACAATATCCTGCACTTAGCCTCTTATAGTATGCACAAAGCATTTACAATCATAACCAACACTTAGCACAACTCACAACTCTTCGATCACATAGATCACACTCTACTACTCTTCTCTCCCTTACTTACTTCGCCTATACATCTATTTATACATACAAAAGTGGGCCTAAGCATGGGTAAACCCACAGGTCGACATCCCTTTCCCATTACATTATCCCCCAAAACCAAAAAAGGACCCAAAAAGGGGTCTAGCTTCCACGATTTCCGCTTCGCATTGCACTCCATCTTTGACAAGCTGTCGAAGTCCCAAAAATGGTCAAATATGACCAAGTGTTCCTCAAAACTTGGTCAGGGCCAACATTAATACTGGCTTGTTATTATTCGAGTTTAAAAAATAAATAATTGGATGTGGATGGATGGAATCACCGTGTATATTTCTATTTTGTTTTAAAAGGAAAAGGGGTTTGCATTGGAACATGAAAGACTGTGGCTTGAAGGGTTATAATTATGGAATTTGAAATGATGTTATTATTTTATTCATAGATATTGTATAAGATGCAAAGGCTGCTATAATTGAAGTATTCTGGGCAATTGAATTGTCTTTTATTTGAAGTTAGCAAGCATTCTGTCTATAAATAAGGGATAGTTAAATGATTTTGGTTTTAAAGTGGATGCTTATTGGATTGTGGGTCTGAACAAAGTTATGGTTGTTGTTTGACTTAATTTATTTTTTATGAACAATATCCATATTATTCTCTCTCATACTATCACTTTTTTTCTCATTATAGCCTCCTTACGATCCCAATTTCATTTTTACATGCCATGTTCTATAAAATAAATTAAAAACTCTATATGGCAGTGGAAAAAGATATGACACAAAAATATGTGGCAGCTGATATATTTTGGTATTGATTGCACAGTTAGTTGTTTAATGAATTTTTTAGCAGTACTCATGTTTTTATTCCCTGTCATGCTACCACTTTTTCGCTCATTACAATCCCCCCAGATGTCCCATGAACCCTATTTCATCCCCTTCTCACTTAGCAATTATTAAATAGTTTATTATGGATTGAATTGCATGGGTATTATGTCAATTTCTGAGCCAAACTTTGTTTCATATAAACAAATTGTCATGTATGGTCTGTTAAGGGCTAGTTGCTAATGAATTAAGGCATACAGGATGAGTTTCTTCAGCAGAGGCAGTCATGGCATAAACAATAGATGAATATGTAACTAGAATAGAGGGCCTAGAAGGCCTAGATTCTCAATTCATTTTGATGTCGACCCCAAGGATTTGAAACAACTATTTCAAGATGGGTTCTTCAATTGGATTGGACAAGGGATAGTTCAACCTCAACCAGAGAGACCTCCCTTCCAACCTCAAAATATCCCTGGTATTCCTGTGCCTCCTCATGTAGCCATGCAACTAGAAGTTCCTGAAAATGATGGATGGTAGGATATTGTTGATCTGACAGTCTCCCACCATCATGGCTGACTCAACTTGTCATTTCCTCCTCCTCCTCCAGCTATAAATCCTAATGTTCAAATTTCCCTTGTACATTCACCTGTTCAGTCCTCTCATGCTAGAAAATGACTTAAAACTAATGTTCCCCATGTACAAGACAAAGGTGAAGCTACTTCCTCCCCTTCATCTCCTTCAAATGACTCATCAAAAATCAGTGTCCTCCCATATGCATTTGAAGGACGATTGCTCCCATGTTATTAATGAGATTAAGCATCAAGGTTCGAATCAACCTAAGGCTAATTCTGGGAAGTCCAAAGGGGACAAAAGTGATAGAAGAAAGATTGCCTCTCAAAGTGGAAAATATAGATTTTAACTTATGTGTTTATGATTGAGTTGTTGAAGACAATGGTCTGCAAAAAGTTTTGGACATAAAGCTATTTTTTTGGGATAATGTGGTTATTTACATGTTTTGGATATGATTTGAATTATTTCTGATATTGAATATTTAAATTTTGGAAATATTTATGGGAGCTACAAGGAGGCATGTGCTTAAATGATTATCTAATTGTGTTTATTTTTTGTAAATAATAAAAGAAGGGAGTCACAAGGGGTCCCACCTACTTATTTATTATTAAATAAAGACCCTTAACTATTATTATTATTATTACTTCCCCTAAAATAACATTAGTTAAGTTTAATTAACTTAACTAAAGGAAGTAGTTGAACTACTTCAACTGATTTGGAATGCATAAAAGACAAATGAGAAGGAAAAAAAGGGGAGAATAGAAGGATAAAGCAATACTAAGGTTTGCTCTTTTTCTTTCATGAGATAGTTCAGTTTTCATTCATACTTGATTTCATTAAATGCCTAATTCTCTTTTTGACAGAAAGGTCATATTGTAGACAACAAGGTTCAAAGCTGAACCGTATCATTCAGATGCTTGTTTCAAAGGTGTTGATCTATCTTTGATAGTCTGTGTATAATTGTCTATTTATGGATTAAGTTTCTTAACTGATAAAGGATATTGTGCATATCAAATTGGCAATAGTCCATGGCAAGCTGATCCATATTTTAAAGTTCAGTTTTCACTTCTTGTCAAAGTCCTTTTGTATGGTTTTCATTAGGGATATCTAAATTAGACTTTGGTCCATGTCCTCACAAGGATTTTGTAAAGAGAAATATAATTTGAATTCTTGGAATGAAATAAAGAGATTGCTATTCTGTCTCATTTGCGTGTATCTGTGACTTGGTTAATTTTGATTTTGATCTCCATGTTCATTTTCTGTAATTTGTATATTTTTCAGAAAAATACATAAATTTTTTATGTTATTTTGCAACATTCTTTTCATAAAAAAAAAACCAGCCTAAACACTTGTGGATTGGGAAAATATTTTTTAGGATATAAAACATAGGGTGATATTCCCGACTATATTGTCTTATCCATGCGAGACTCAAAAATTTTGAGTAAGATAATTCATATATTTTCCTCAACTTTTATTAGGCGACCATACTGGGGAGAACTTCCATATCTATCTGGTTGATTGTGTGCATGATTATCATTGAAAATTTTTCATTTTTGCTTTTGATTCTTCGACTATTTTCTTTCCTTCATGACAATACCTATTACAAGGAAACTTGTTTATGGGCGTAAATGATACACCGTCAATTGGAAGGTCAAATACAGACCGGGGTTGTCTAAATAACCCAAGTTGTTTGGAATGAAATTACCCGACGGGTTTAATGGCTCCGTTGGCCAACTAAAGTCTTAAAAAATAAAATAAAAGAAACTAATCTATAAATCTATGACACTAATAATAGAATAATTGCAAAAGTTAAAATGGAAATGTGAATATGTACATATGATTATAAAAAATGTATGTACACCGTACAAGATTTACTTGACATCTTGTGAAACAAATGTTTTTGAAGTTGTTTATGGAAGAGATAAAGAAAGCACATACATTTTTATGTTTTCTTTTGAATGTCTAAAGATATAAAACTAACAAATGCTAATAAAATATAATTGAAATAAGAATATGTAAATAGTCAAAAGCTAATTCATGTTGTTCTTATTTTATTAACAAAATGTTTTAAATAAATAACATGTAAACTAACCTTTAACTACTTGACTAAAATGAATTTATCCTCCTGTGCAATTTCAAGACTCCTGACTGTCCAGTCTATGAGGGAAACTTGTAAAAGAACAGTGCTAATGCTCCCAAAATAAACTTGAAGATGCATTGGAGTGAGTATATAACAACAAAATGATAAATATACAAATCTAGTGATCTTATAATAATGAACACTTATAAAAAGAGGAAACTCAATACAAAGCATTCATATAATCCATCATTCAATATCTGGCGTAAATCAACAATATTTAAATGGAAGATTGATCACAAATGTAATATGGAATAACAAATTACAGGCATAATTAAAGTACTTAACAATATGAAATACCATACGATAACCAGACTAAAGCTACATCAAACATAATAACATTTCATAAGATAGAGGCAAAAAACATAATGGGGTAAGCATCACACAGGTCTAAAGCCAAGTAGTGACAACTTCTCCATATTAGTCTTCAAAATCAGATGTCCATAATGTATCCCAACCAAAGATGTCTTTACTAATAAGAGTGACCAATATTTAAACTATCTTAGGATTCACATACTCTTATCATGCAAGATAGAGTGTAATCCCCCCAAAATAGATAGTATTACAAAAATAGTGAAACTAGAAACCACTCATGTATGAGTTGGTTGGTCAAAATAAATCAAAGTTTTATCAACATAAAAGAAAGAAACTACTTAATAATAGAGTGTATCATCCAAGGTGTTTTCTCCATGTAATCAACATCATAATCATCAACTTCCTGTAGATAGCAAAACAAATTTGATATTCAAAAAATAATTCCAACTAATATTCAGACGTAGACTGGCTACAAAATCATAGATTATGTAGCTAGTCTTATTATTAACAAAGGAAATCAAAATTAAATCTCCCTATTTTGATTTTTCATAAAAGAATGAAATAAAATCAAACAAAATCATTTTTACCATTAGAAATTAGAAAAAGAAGGACCAGACAATTCCAAATTTATGATGGATTTGAAACTGGTTGTATTTTTGATGATTATATTACTGGATCTCTTCGGTCTTTTATTTTCCCTTTCTGTGTGTGATTTCAACTCTTGGTTCTCTCGTTCCAGTAGATAATTCTGAGCAGCTAGACATTTTACTTGAGTTTGTAACAATGGAATATCCTTGTAATAACGTTCTATCCAATCTAGGAAACTGTCACAATGTACTGGTGCAATGGGAGATCGATGTGGAATGTAGTTAGCAACGAGTATTTCATGCTTCCTTGTGGATTTTTTCAAGTCATGACTAATGCCAACAAAACCTTCTTTTCCCTTGAGACACAGGGATAATCTAGACACAAAGTCATACTGTTCAACTTGGGCAGTAGTTTCGTTCCCAGGAAATTGGTTGTCCAGATCTTCTTGGGCTAGGAAATCATTTATCTCTTGATATGAACAGTGATCATTGACCTAGATCGTAGAGATCAAGCTCAAATGATCCTTTTTCCGATTCCTTAAATTCCTAGAAATCAATCAACCATACCTCTTATTCCTAAAATTTAAATTTGAGCTCTGTTGTTTCTTACCCTTACAAATTTTCTTTGTGATAGGTTTATCATTATGATCCTGATTAGATTCATTCATAAGCACAGGGAAAGATTTTCCTTTTAATTCGCCCACTACCCGTTCCAACGATTTCCTGGGCGAAGACATACATGGTAATTCCTTAACCACTGGGGTTTCCAAAGCAATAGACACAGATTCATTAAATTTACAACCATCAGGTGAATTGAAACCTTGACTTTCGGTCACAGGACTGTCCAAATTGGGGTTTACATTTAAAGGTGGGTTGACTGTATTGTCGGCCTGGGAAAAACCATTTCAGCTCAAGAAACTGTCCCGATTGTCCCCGATTTGTGATAGATGTGATAACAACAGGATTTTAACGAGCCCATGATGAAAAAGACTCGACAAGGAGTTCATGCTCTGTCGCTTATAGCATTTTGAAATTTTATAAAGGCTCATTAACAAGTAGAATGACATGTTCAAATCAAACCCTATGAATAACATGAGAAAACGAATGTGGTATAAAAATACCAAACCATACCGGCCTTCACATGTGATAAATTGTTTCAAAATTAAAACAAGGTTGTGACATCTATGTTTCATAAAATAAATGGGAATACCTTTAGGGCAGCAGGTGGATTTGTGGGAGACCATGAGCAAGCTCCATGGAACATCCTCCATTTTGGCATTCTTAAACTGCTTTTCTCCTTCCAGCAGGAGTCCTGTCACTCGGGATATGAAATCTTCTGTTACTTCCAATTTCACATCCCCGACCTTGGCCCTAAAAGCATCAAATGTCTGTGCAAAGGACTACACAACCGCGAGGTTGTAGCCTTCAAATTTCCCAAGGAAGATATCCCAACCATGAGCCTTCAGGTCATCTATGGAGTCATCATGGGAAAGAAGGGCTTGAAAACCATTCGACTCGATTCGAACCATAGGGGCCATGGCCACTGTGAAATAGAAACAAAAGATATCACATGTGGTAGTTTTTGACTTCCAACAAACGAGTAGAAGAGAGAGATCTGTGCAAACTAAAATGACCCGAAAACTAGGAAGTTTGGAGACTTCCATGCTGCGATTACCTAAGTTTAGAGATACAAAGAACTGAAGGGCACGTAGATATAAGAGCCATTTCCCATAATGAGTATCAAAACCTTGATTACCATCGAATGCCAATTCAAACAATGAATGGTTTCATTAATGCACAAGATTGCATGGTGAGGTGTAGTCGTGGGTACAACAAACCAGTACCAAGTGACATGAAGTTTGATATGACTATTGCGAGCATGAGATCCATATTGAATGCTAACCCAATGTTTTGTGCATTCATACAATTCAAAGATTACAACCAAATGATCAACCAAGGAACCAATTAATTCATGATATCCATAAAACATAAAGATTGTGGTGGTAATTTAATCAACGAATTCATAAAACTTGAAGCTTAGACATATATGAGTACCTTCAAAGTGAAATTTTCTTAGGTAGAATATATAACAACAAAGCCCAAACCAAGTTTTTATTTAAATTCATGCTTACAATCATGAATTTTAAAACAAAACAAGAAAAAAATTCAAACACAAATCTCAATTAGATAAGTTTAACCCAATCATCGCCTCGAATTCCAAAAAAAAAACAAATGTTCATAAATTTAAGGAGGTGGAAGATACAGAAAGGTGTAATCCCTTTGTGGTAATTTTAATTGTGATAAAAAACGACATAATTGGTGGCTGCCAACACAACCCAATATTGAGCCCAGTCTTAAATATCAAACCAATATTTGTTTAACCTTATTCAATACCATCTTAGAAACCGCTAATACCCGGGCTGAGCTTGAATGCTCGTGGGCTGATATTGAACAAGACATTGAACATTTAACCTTACATTTCACCAAGTTATATAACCAAATTCCTGAACTTATCCATCCTCAGAAACAAGCCGCTTTTATGCATTAATATAATTCTCTACCTTCCCCTTACCATCATAGGATTGAAGAAAAGGCCATTGACAACATTGGTTCCACTCTGCATACTTGTTTAGAGTATGAAGAACAACTTGAAAGGACAGGTCTTCCCAAGGGAGACTCAATTAAACAAACATACATGTCTGCCCTCTTACAGATTGTACAAGATATGAATAACCGAATGATAGCATAAGAGAGAAAGGGAAATGTCTCTTCACTTATCCATGGGGCCTCAACTTCTTATTCACCACCCTTTATGAATCCTAATGAAAACAACTTTTAGCCTAAAGCCATCATTCCTTGCAATTGGTGTAACTTTTGCGAGGAACACCATGAGGAAAGTACTTGTGAGGTAAAGAAGAGTGCCAGAGATAAAATATTTGGTAAAAGGCCTGAAACTACCATTGTTGTTCTAGATTTCACGAAACCAGATGATGTCATGATCATAAATAGTAGGAATAAATCCTATCCTTCGAAAGGAAAATATGATCCCCCTCGCACTTCTTCTAGCCCAAGCTCATCTTCACCAGCTGCTACTGTAAAAGTTACTAAAAATCCTGACAGTCAAGGAACTCCCTCCCCTCTTCCCTCTTCCAAATAAAACATTCTAAATCAATTGGCTAATATTAAAGCCTATGCTACCCTCCTGGACATGGTTGATGTCCTTGAGAAAAAAAAGAATCTAAAAAATTTCATGGAAGGAAAAAATTCCACCGTAGTGAATCTCTCTGAAGAGGTAGACGAAGATGACTCAACTATAAAAAAAAGTAGGTGTACATAATTTTAGACACTTTGTAAAAAATCCTCCATTTTTCATTTCTGTAAATATTATGGAAAACATATCCCATTGTTGTTTTATTGATGGCGGTTCGGGCCCAAGCATAATGTCAAAAATTATTATGGAAGATCTAGGCTTGTCTTATAAAAATGAAAATTCCAAAAACATGTTCTCTTATAATAGTTTACAACAATCGACCATGGGGGAGATCAAGGATGTGACCTTGGTTTTGTGCCTGCATCTTGAAATAAGGACAACCCTTAATATTCAAGTAATTGACATGCTAGTGAGTAATTATTCAATCATCTTAGGAAGAGACTGACAAGCCTTGACAAGTGGATACCTCTCACTCAACGGGACACACTTATCTGTTCCTCGGAATGGGAAGAACATTATAGTCTCAAGGGAAGGAATAATTTCACGTTATATAGAAATAATCCAAAAATCTATTGTAAATTATATTGAAGAGGACCTAGGAGTGTACTCCATCTTTTCCAATGAGGACAACACTACCTTGGAATAAATCGACCTAGAGGATGGTATGTGGCATATGCACTTTGATGGTTCATGATTTAATGAAGGAAATGGATCCGACATTATCCTGTACTCTCCTGTAGGTAAAATTCACAACTTTTCCTATAGGTTAGATTTTTCTTGCACTAACAACATCACCAAATTTGAAGCATTACTGCTAGGCATTGAAAATGCCTATAATTTAGGTTGTGGTCACCTCACAGTTTTTGGGGACTTTGAACTTGTTGTAAACCTTTTACATAAGATATATTATCCTAGAAAAAAGCTAATGAAACACTACACCCAAATTGTCTGGGCATTTATTTTAAACTTGTTATCATTCAACATCACTCATGTTAAAAGGGAACTGAATTAAATGACTGATTGGTTAGTTGTTTTTTCAGCCTCTCCTACTCGACAAATTCTGCCACAAAGACCTGATTCCACCTTTCAATATTTGTATCGTCCTCATATCCATGAAAAAGTAGAGTCATGGAAGGTATTCCCTAGTGATGAGAGCATCTGTGCTTCATACAAAATGAACCTTATAAGCCCAAGGAGATTATATCCATGGAAGACAAAAAAATTCCAAAGGGATTGACTCCTATATAAAGTTCATTTTCATTGAGTGATGTAGGCAACAAATAAAAACATAAAGAAGAGGAGTCGAAAAGGAAAGTGGGTAAAACCATTTCCTTAAACATTGGGACACCCGATTCCCCAAATAATGTTAAGATAGGTGCCCAATGTTCTGATGAATAAAAATTGAAGTTCATTGAGTTACTCCATGAATTTCAAGATGTTTTTTCTTGGTCTTATGATGATCTTCATGTTTTTGATCCTTCTCTTAAACAACATGCCATTCCTATCAAGGAAGGCATACAAATAGTTAGGCAAAAACAAAGACCCATTAACCCTACAATGGAGGCAACTGTTCGTAAGGAGTTGGAAAAACTCTTGAAGGTTGGGATAATTTTCCTTGTTAAGTATTCTGAGTGGGTTTCCAATTTGGTTCCCATTCGGAACAAACTAGTCATATCATACTATGCATTGATTTTCATGCATTGAATAGAGATAGCATAAAATACTATTTTCCTCTCCCTAATATGGAAATGATTTTGCAACAAATTGCAGTGTAAGATCCCCAACCAACAATAGGCCGGGCAATGCCACTAATCGGACACTTCACTTAGATCCTCTAGCTTTGATACCAATTTGTAACATCCCCAACCAACAACAGGCTGGGAAATTCCATAGAGGAACACACACACACACACACACACATATGACAATAATTTTTAATGAATTTAAAACAATAACAGAGAGTTACTACTACCATACAGACTCAAATGGAATTGACAGTAAGTCCAAATGCAAAAAAACACATGATAATATTTCAAGAATCACAAACATGCATACCATACATTATTAAGCACATAAATTATACTTATCTTTTAACTGGAGTAAAACCACCAACTGCATGCAGACCTTCCATGACCCTCCCAACCTTAGACCACACTTCTCATCACTCTAAGCAGTCGGTCACTCCCGAGCTGGGACTAAACTCCACCGGGTAAGGTATTCCTAGGATAGGAAAGGTCAATAGGAAAGTCACATAGTTTAAGAGTAAGGATTCTCTCCCAGGAGCCACTTACACCCACTCCTCATAGACTCTCATTCCCCACATGTCTATCCCACCCCAAGAGTATACACCTTCACTTTCACACAGTCCATCGAATGATCCACCTCCCTTACCTTGGGCTTCAACAATAGGCCATACTAGAATTCTCGGAGCTCTGTAGCAGCTATGAGACTCCCTCTAGGAGAACCCACTTTCTCAACACACTCTCTCACCTGGAGAGAGTTTCTCATAGGCCTGACAACCTGCCTCTTCAACCATGGGCCTGACAACCCGCCTCTTCTACCAATATTCAACTCAGTTCCTGTTAAGAACCAAATATCAATATAACATAGAAAAACCTTAGAAAAGGTACTCAACGACTTGAGAAAGAGATAATTTTAGATAATAAGCCTCTTCGAGGGGGCAACCTCCTTTTACCCCACTTAAATGTTCAAGTACAAGATGATTCAAAATGAAAATGTCTCCTTGGTATATATAGGAGACTAGGAGGTATAATTACAACTAATGGCCTAAAGCCGACATAAATAAAATAACATTACTAATATAATATGCCCCAATTAAGGGGTAATGAGCCAATATTAGGGCTTAACATGCCCCTCCCCTTGAGACAAGTGTTGTCTGCAACGTTTGAGTAACTCTGGATGCTTTTGTATAAAAGACTCATCTTCCCAAGTGGAATCTTCAGCCAATAGTTTCTTCCATTTAATGAGATACTCTAAAATAGATCTATTCCTCAATTGGTGAATTCTTGTGTCAGTGATGGCTTCAGGCTCCAATATGATTTTTCCTTCTTCGTCAAGTTTTGGCAATAAAGTTTGAACTGGGATCTTGTCGCCTATAACCTTCTTTAAGCATGAAACATGGAAAACTGGGTGTACTCGTGAAGATGCAGGCAAGTCCAATTTGTATGCCATAGTACCAATCTTTTGCAACACCTTATAAGGGCCATAGTACTTTGGTG
>ML780317.1:46998-80226 GCA_009831015.1 Picea engelmannii | reverse complement strand
GTATCCAACATAGCTTCCATTGAATCCATCTTCTTTTGTAGTTCATTTATGTCCCTACGCATTTCTTCACCTTCATCAAGAGTCCAAGTAGGATTTTCTGGAGTCTTATTTGGTGTAGAAGTTCCCTTTTTTGGTGGCATGTTCGCCAAGTATCACTTTTGAACCTTGATTTTGAGGTGGTTCTGCTAGACAATATTTCTTCTGTTGTATCTCCCAAGTTTCGAACCTTCTGTGATGTAGACCCCCAACCCTCTATTGACCCCCAGGTCAAGGTTTGCTACAGGATCATTCTAATTCCTGACCTTGAGTCGGATTGACTCTTCGATTCCTCTTCAGGGAATCCCACACACATAAAATGGTGCTTCTCCACAGGTCCTTATGAATTGAGCCCACATGATCAAACACAAAATGTCAATTCCAATCTCCCCCTGACCAAACAATGTGATCGCATTTCTTGCGATTTTGGAACTTCGGAGTTCACGAATTTGCGAATTCTCCTTCCAAGTCTCTCAACTCTTCACCTTCCGAAACCCGAACTTCCGATGCACTGAAACACTTGTTGTGTCCTCTCCCATGACAGTATCGCGGTTTTCAATTTCGGGAATCCTGGAACAAATATTTTGATCTCCTATTCCCCGAAATGTCGAAATGCCGAGTTCCGACGTGCTTCACCAATAGCTGGCCCACACAAATCTTTTCACCCTTCGGGACTTCGCACTTCACGATTTCATGAATCTCGCTACAAGGCTTTCGGTTCTCCAACTCACGAAACCCAGAAATGGTCAACAAAGGTTTGACCTCCATGTCGAAAAGTACACCACCTGTCCACTCTCCATTGTCTACATTCTTTGACATGGATTCTTCTGCCCCTTCAACTCTTGAATTCTGAAATGAGAATTCACAAGAGATCTAACGACCCCCTTTTTCCTAAGATTTACACTTTAGAAAATGCTTTCCATAATTCTCCTTGCTCCTCTACAAGATCTGACGGTTCTCGGGACTTCGCAAATTCTCCATGGAGAATTCTGACCGTCCAGTTCCTCCTTGAAAACTCCTATGAGATGAACAAGGTGTTCCTTCACGGAACTTGTCCACCTACAAAACAACTTTCCTGTGCCTTCTTCCAACACTTCAAGGCACTAGCCCTCTTGATATTTCCTTTGAAAACTTCAAAGACTCTATCCCTCCTGAACTTGTTTAAAAAAAAATCCTCAAGTCCTTTGGGGATGATACCTGCATGCACTTCTTCAAATACGCTCTAGTATTTGAACCTCTTCGACTCTGTGCACTCCTTGCAACAACAATCTTTCAACAATTCCGTCAGGTTGTAAACTCTGAGACTCTATTCTACCTACGCACACCTTGCACAACTCCTGTGCTTAACTTGCACTTCTGTGAGAATGAGAACAATGTTATCCCTCCTAAGCTTTCAGAGATAAAAACTCTGAACCCTTGTCAATGCACTCCTTGCAGACAAACTCCACTGCACTCCTTGCAGGAATTTTTTCTTAGATAGAGAAACAATTGAAACTCATTCCTTACTCTCTCTCACATATTTCAAACATTCAAGAAGAAATCATTCATACATAGCTTAACAACAAATGCATAATAGAAAGAGTAAAGTAGTTATAAGCATAACATTCAACATACATACACAGAGAATATCACAACACCATAAGTCTGAATCAAAGCTTCATGTATTAATTTAGGACTCCTGTACATGGGTGTTTTCAAATATAGTTCTCTGCTCCTCCTCCTCTCTGTTCTCTATGCTCTATTGATCATGGTAATGTTACAATGATACAAGATGAGGGTGTCTATAGTCGGTTTTCCCTCCTATGCTCTAAACTGTCTAATCTGCATTTAAATCTACCTACTCACATTAATTATGTATTAATGCCTTCACCTACTACAGATGAGAGCGGATTGCTCAAGATCTGTTTACAATATCTAAGTGTTCTTCCTCTTAACTATTACATTAACATCCACATATTTATTTCAAAACATCTCAAAACACTTTTGCAACGTGCTGAAATGTGCCAGTGCTTGTCCCAGTTGTCTTCCACCTCCTTGCTTGCTTGTTGTTGGAAATGCTCCTACATCATACTCCCTCGCTTGAAATTTTTTCATGGGCTCCTATCCATGAGCTCTTGCATGGTCTGCCCATGCTTTTGGATCTCTTCTTCATTTTCCCATCTAGCGTCTTCAACTGGATGTCCCTTCCACTTGACCAAGTATTCAAAATTTTCCTTTTGCCTGGTCCTCTTACTAACTCTTTTGTCCAGTATGCTTTCCATCTGTGGCTTCTCTACAACTGGCATCTATTTAGCCCACTGAACCTCTAGTTTTTCACTACCTGCTTCCACTTCTTTATCTTTATACGGGTACAAATCTGAGATGTTGAATATCAGAGAGATTTCGATCCCATCGGGTAATTTGATCTCATAAGCATTTGTCCCAAATTTTCTTATGATCTTGCACGATCCAATTTTCTTCATTTTCAATTTATTATATGTCCCTCTTGGGAACCTTTCCTTTCTCAAGTGTGCAAGGATCAAATCACCAACTTTGAAATGAAGTTCTGCAATCGCTCCTTCACCTGGCTGTGAAGTTCCCTCACTGCCTCGACAAAATATTCTGCACTAGCACTCCTAGTTGTGTTATGTTATAAATCCCTCAATTCAGAAACTCCCCTTGGCTACATGCCATAAACAATTTGAAATGGACTCTACCCCGTGCTTCTCTTGATATAATCATTATAAGAAAATTCTGCCTGTGGTAGAATATTGTCCCACTGACTGTGATGTTCTGTAACCAAACTCCTCAGCAAGTCTCCCAAACTTCTGTTCACAACTTCTGTTTGTCCATCCATCTGAGGATGATAAGCTGAACTGAATGACAAGTTCATTCCCAGCTTTTTCCATAAGGTTTTCCAGAAGTGGCCTACGAACTTGGTGTCTCAATCCGAAACTATGCTTCTCAGTAAGCCGTGAAGTCAAATGACTTCTTTGAAAAATAGATTCACAATGTGAGTTGTGTCATTGGTTTTCTGACACGGTATGAAGTGTTCCATTTTAGAAAATCTGTCTATTACCACAAAGATTTAATCGAACCCTCTTTGTGTTCTCGACAACCCCAATATGAAGTCCATGCTTACTGCATCCCATGGCCTCTCTGGTATGGGTAACGGTTGATATAAGCTTGCATTCTGCTTCTTTCCTTTTGAATGCTGACAAATTCTACATCTGTCCATGAATCTTTTGACGTCTGCTCTCATTCCTGGCCAAAAATATGACTCATTTAACTTTGAGAATGTCTTTTCATGACCGAAATGCTTGGCCAATCCTCCATTGTGTTTCTCCTTCAATAAATTCCCTCTCATGGAACACTTTGGAATACAAATTTGATTACCCTTAAACAATAATCCTTCCTGGATCATGTATTCTGTCCATTGACTTCTGTCCCTAAGAATTGGATTCTCAGCTGCTTCATATGCCTCCTTAAAATTTGGATCATCTGCGTACATTTCCTTGAGGTTATCAAAACCCAAAGTTTTGACTCTGAACTCCTGCAATAGTAAACATTTCTTGCTCAAAGCATTAACAACTTTGTTAGCAGTTCCAAAAATATGCTTAGTTACAAAAGTAAAGTTCTGCATGTATTCAACCCATTTAACATGTCTTTGATTCAACTTCTCCTATTGAGTCACAAATTGCAAAGCATGATTGTCATTGTATAAGACAAACTCCTTAGGAATCAAATAGTGTCTCCATTTCTTCAATGCTTGAATAATTGCATAGAATTATTTATCATATGTAGAGTACTTCATTTTGGCTTCATTCAGCTTCTCGCTGAAGTATGCTATTGGTCTATCTTTTTGGCTCAAGACTGCCCCTATTGCAAATCCACTTGCATCACATTTTACTTGAAATGTCTTTTTGAAATCCGGCAACACCAAAATTGGTTGTTCTGTAATCTTCTTCTTCAACAAATTGAAGCTTTTCTCTGCTTCTTCTATCCAGTGAAAAGACTTGTGCCTCTTGTTCACTGTGTCCATCATTGGTGCACTAATTCCACTGAAATTCCTGATGAATTTTCTGTAGAAACTAGCCAATCTGTGAAAGGTTCGAACTTCAAAGATACTCTTTGGCGATGGCCAATTCTTAATCACCTCCACTTTATCTGGATCCATCCTCAACTTGTCTGTAGAAATAACAAACCCCAAATAAATGAGCTCTGTCTTCATGAATGAGGATTTCTTCATGTTTATCAACAAATTCTCTTGCTGTAGCCTCTTCATCACTGTAGCCAAATGTTTTAGATGATCTTCCTCTGTTTTACTGAAAATCAGTATGTCATCAAGATACACAATGACAATTTTTCCGATGAAATCCTTCAGGACTTCATTCATCAATCTCATGAAAGTGCTTAGTGCATTTGTTAATCCAAATGACATAACAAGCCATTCATACAACCCTTCATTAGTCTTGAAGGATGTCTTCCAATTTGGTGGTATCCTCTTTTCAAATCAATCTTTGAAAAAAAATTTGCTCTGTTCAAGCAATCCATCAAATCATCCATCCTTGGCAATGGAAATTTGTACCTGATGGCAGTCTTGTTAATTTCTCTTGAGTTTGTACACATTCTCCAGCCTCCATCTTTCTTTGGACTGAGTACTGTTGGAACAACACATGGACTCAAGCTTTCTCTAACCAACCCTTTGTCCATTAAATCCTGGACCTGTTTTTTGACCTCTTCATTCTCCTGCGGTGTCAATCTATACACTGCTTTATTTGGTAAACTAGCTCTAGGTATGAGATCAATATGATGACTTATACTTCTAATAGGTGGAAACGAATGAGATAGTTCGTCCACTACTATGTCAGTAAATTCTTCCAACAACTTCTGGATTTCTTCTGGTAAATCATCCACTCTTGTGATGGTCAAAAAAATTCTAGGTTTCCTGACCACAATGAATTGTGGATATTCCTTTTTCTTAACCTCCTTAAGAAGTTCCTTCCCACTCATGAGAAGTATAGTGTTGTTTACTTCAGGTTTCACCTCTTTGTCCTTAATCGACAACAACATGTGAGTTCTCCCATTCTTCTCTAGGGTGTATGTGTTCTTTCTCCCATCATGAATCACATTCCTGTCATATTGCCACGGTCTACCCAAAAATAGATGACAAACATCCATGGGAATGACATCACATAATATCTTATCGTTATATCCTTCTATCTTAAATTCAACTAAACATTGTTTAGTGACATTTACTTGATGTCCTTTTTGTAGCTACGAAACCTTGTATGGACTTGGGTGTTCAATAGTCTCTAGATCCAACTTTTCTACCATCTCTGTAGAAACGAGATTGTCTGTGCTACCACTGTCCATGATGATTTTTCATACCCTGTCCTTGGTCTTGCAAGCAGTTCGAAAAAGACTATTCCTTTGCATTGGATTCTCCGCCTCTTTTTCTGGTGTTAAGAGAACCTTCCTCATCACCAATGATCTTCCACCTTCAACATCCTCTGCCTCAACATTCCTCTTTTGTGCTTCGGAAATGTGAGTCTCACCTCCTTATTTCTTCTTATCTGGACATTCATAATATTTGTGTCCATTCTTTCCACATGTGAAGAATTTTATTACTCCACCTCTGCCTCTTCCTCTTCCTCTAGTGTGAGGAAAAGTGTTGTTATCAACATATTGTCCTCTCTATTCAATATACTTCCCTCTCTGTGAGTTTCCACCTCTCTCAGTTTGAGGTTAAGGTTTCTTCCACTCTTCCTTAGGCTTCTGACTCTTATCTTGGACAACTGTTTTTCCCCTGGGCTAACTTCTGCCTTGGCCTCTTTGGATTTTCTTTTGGCTCATCTTCTCTTCAACCTTCAGAGCCATCTGATAAGAATCTTCTATAGTTAGAATGATCATCATGCTCATCTCATCCTGAATGTCATATCTCAGACCATTCATATACCTGGCAACCTTTTCATCATCACTTTCGCGATGACTTGCTCTAATGTTTATCTTGTAGAACTCTTCAGTGTACTCCTTCATTGACATCAACTTATATCTGAAATTCTGCATCCTTCAAAACAAAGTGATTTGATAATCTTTGGGTATGAATTTTTCCTTCATCTTCGCAACCATTCTATCCCAACTCTTGATTTTCTGCTTGCCTTTGTAGCATCTGTCAGCTTGTAGTTCATTCCACCACAATGCTGCATGTCCTTTCAATCTTGTGATAGCATGCTTGACCTTCTTGTCTTCCTCAACATCTTCATAGTCAAAATACGTGTCCAGAGATCTAATCGAGTCTAGAAGTTTTTCAACATCCAGGTTTCCCTCATATACTGGAATGTCCATTTTTTCCGTAGCACTCATTCTTGCAACAACCCTAATCAAGTGTTCATTTGTTGCATCTTCTGCTGCAACTTATTCTCCTTCATGTCCAACTTCATCTTCACTTTCAGATTCATTGACATCTCCAACACCGGTTGTGCGACTCTATTTTATTTCCATGTCCACAATTCTGGCGCGTATGTTATGCATCTCTCTTTCCATGGCTGGCTTTGGCACCTGCCTACCCCTTTCTTCTGGCATTTCTCTCTCCTTTGGCGGATTGGGTGTTTTCCTGTCCCTTCTTCTTAGCGGCATGGTGAATCTTTCTTTTCCTTGCTACAAAAAGAAAAGAAATATTTCTGGGCTCTGATACCACTTGATGCAGACCCCCAACCCTCTATTGGCCCTCGGGTCAAGGTCTGTTACATGATTTGTCTAATTCCTTCCCTTGAGTTGGATTGACTCTTTGATTCCTCTTCGGGGAATCCCACGCACATAAAATGGTGCTTCTCCACAAGTCCTTATGAATTGAGCCCACATGATCAAACATGAAGCATCAATTCCAATCTTTCCCTGACTAAACAATGTGATCGTATTTCTCGCGATTTTGGAACTTCGGAGTTCACGACTTCACAACTTCTCCTTCCAAGTCTCTCAACTCTTCGCCTTCCGAAACCCAAACTTCTGATGCGCCAAAACACTTGTCACGTCCTCTCCCACGATAGTATCACAGTTCACAATTTCAGGAATCTTGGAACCGATATTTCGATCTGCTATTCCCCAAAATGCCGAAATGCTGAGTTTCGACGTGCTTCACCAATAGCTGGCCCACACAAATCTTTTCTCCCTTTAGGACTGCGCACTTTGCGATTTCACGAATCTCGCTACAAGGCTTTTGGTTCTCCAACTCACAAAACCTCGAAATGGTCAACAAAGGTTTGACCTCTGTGTCGACAAGTATGCCACCTGTCCACTCTCCACTGTCTATAGTCTTTGACACCGATTCTTCTGCCCTTCAACTCTCGAATTCCGAAATGAGAATTCACGAGAGATCTAACGACCCCCTTTTTCCTGAGCTTTACACTTTAGAAAATGCTCGCTGTAATTCTCCTTGCTCCTCTACAAGATCTGACGACTCTCGGGACTTCGTGAATTCTCCATGGAGAATTTTGATCGTTCGATTCCTCCTTGACAACTCCTACGAGATGAACAAGGTATTCCTTCACGAAACTTGTCCACCTGCAAAACAACTTTCCTACACCTCCTTCCAACACTTCAAAGCACTAGCCCACTTGATCTTTCCTTCGACAACTTCGAAGACTCTATCCCTCCTGAACTTGTTTGAAAAAAATTCCTCAAGTCCTTTGGGGATGATTCCTGCACGCACTCCTTGCGGCACTTCTTCAAATACACTCTAGTATTTGAACCTCTTCAACTCTGTGCACTCCTTGCAACAACAATCTTTCAACAATTCCCTCAGGTTGTAAACTCCGAGACTCTATTCGGCCTACACACACCTTGCACGACTCCTATGCTTAACTTGCACTTCCACGAGAATCAGAACAATGTTATCCCTCCTGAGATTTTAAAGATAAAAACTCTGAACCCTTGTCAACGCACTCCTTGCGGAAAAACTCCACTGCACTCCTTGTAGGAATTTTTGCTCAGATAGAGAAACAATTGAAACTCATTCCTTACTCTCTCTCTCAGATTTCAAACATTCAACAAGAAATCATTCATACATAGCGTAACAACAAATGCATAACATAAAGAGTAAAGTAGCTATAAGCATAGCATTCAACATACATACACAGAGAATATCACAACACCATAAGTCTGAATCAAAGCTTCATGTATTAATTCAGGACTCTTGTACATGGGTGTTTTCAAATACAGTTCTCTGCTCCTTCTCCTCTCTGTGCTCTATGCTCGATTGATCATGCTATTGTTTTCAGATAATAAGCCTCTTCAAGGGGGAAACCTCCTTTTACCCTACTTAAATGTTCAAGTACAATATGATTCAAAATGAAAATGTCTCCTTGGTATATATAGGAGACTAGGAGGTATAATTACAACTAATGGCCTAAAGCCGACATAAGTAAAATAACATTACTAATATAATCTGCCCCAATTAAGAGGTAATGAGCCAATATTAGGGATTAATAGTTCCATCCAAGTGAGGACAACAACAATGGTTCAATACAACTCAGGAAAAGGCATCAACCAAAATTGGGTAAGGTATGACTCGATTTTGGCAAGTGAAGATAGGTTGGGTTCACAGGAAAACACATGTTGACTTTTCCCCATTAGAGGTTTTAGAGGTGCATGAAGATGCAAAGGTTGTCGACAGAGGCCAAACGAGTTAGAAGGAGGATGGAAGGATGGGGAGAGAACCCCCAAATGATATGACTTTCCAGCTTTAACTGCATGTGCCCAGGTCAACACCTGTCTTCCTGGAGCTACATGGACTCCAGTTAACATTCGTTCCCTTTTCCAGGAACTTGGGATAAAACATATTCTTCTAATCAGCTTTTGGAATAACAATAAATTATTATTCTCTTGGACTTAAGCCCTTAGGCTTAGCCCCTATTTCCAACCTCTCATCCCCCTCTCCCTTACCCATCCTAGTGGAGCTTAGTCCCCCATACTCTTTCTTCGTGGTTGACCTACACGCAATGATGTTTATATTTTATTAATGATCTGCATAATTACATATACAAAAATCAGGTTCTTGGCCTTTAATGCTTTTCGGCCTAATAATGCATAATCTTATCATCTTATAATTGTTCATCTCACCAGCCTATAAAAAATGTTTACAATTCATAAATACAATTGGGGCTCATCCTTGTGGATATTACATGCATGGTCACATATGATGTCCTTACTTGACAGTTTTCTGGTTACAATCAGATCAAGGTAAAAATGATAGATAAATATAAAACCACTTTTATTACACGTTGGGGCACATTCGCTTATGAACATATGCCTTTTGGATTATCTAATGCAGGTGCCACTTTCCAAATAACTATGCAAATAGATTTTGACGATCTGATTGACAAAACTATTTGGATTTATCTTGATGACTTAACTGTGTATTCAAAAAACCGATCAGATCATTTTGGTCATCTTTGAAAGGTTCTCATGTGACGCGGGAAATTTGGAATTTGTTTAAATCGTTCTAATTCTGTCTTCAATGTTACCAAGGGAAAACTCCTTGGGCACATTGTCTCTGATTCAAGAATAAGCATAGATCCTGAAAGGATTGTTGCTATCCTAAATATTCCTGCTCCTACTTCCAAAAAGTAGGTTCAATCCTTTATGGTTATTATCAACTTTTCTCGTAGGTTTGTTCCTAATTTTGTTGTAATGATCAAACCAATTCATAATATTCTTAAGCAATATCGCTCCTTTTATTGGACTGATGACATCGAAAATTCTTTCGTAAGGATCAAGAAGGTAATCAGTTCCGCACAGGTTTTGGCAAAGATGGATTTTGAGAAAGAATTTATTATATATACTAATGCCACAGAGGAAGCAATTTCTACTATCCTCATGCAACGTGATGACCAAGTTAAGGAGAAACCAATAGCTTACATGAGTCAAATCTTTTCAGATGATGAATTTAAATATTCTTGTATTGAAAAACATGCTTTCACTCTTGTTAAAGCTGTTGAAAAATTTCTCCACTTTATCTTATGTAACAACATGCTAGTAAAAGTCCCTTTACATGCTGCCAAGTTTTTTCTCTCACAGATTTATCTTTTAGGGAGGATTACACATTGTCTTTCCAAGATCTAGGAGAATGATTTAACTTTCATGACTTATAAAACCATTAAGGGACGTGACTTATCCCTTCACTTAGCTCAACATACATAAGCAAGTAAATAAATTGATGAAAAAGATAGCTCTCTGTCAACACTATTTTATATTGACAGTCAAATCCTTCCCGTATCTGAACATCCCTGTTATAAAGATCTGGTGTATTACTTGCAAAACCAGAGGTGTCCATATAACTTAGGTACTCATCAAAGGAGAAGTCTCCATCTTGAATCTTCCAGATATGTCATTTTAGGAGACTTCTTTTTTAGGAGATCTGTCGATGGCATGTTATTCCATTGTGTGAATAATGAGGAAGCACATAAATTGTTACAAGGGAATCATGGATCTTCAGATGCTGTTATTCATGTAGGAGGCCGCTTTTCTGGTAAAACTACTGCTTTTAAAATTATTAGGAAAGGGTACTATTGGCATAGAATTTGGATCCTCTATGAATTAGTTATGACTATTTTACATGGAACACCTGTTTGAGACTAGTTTTAGGACTAGCCAAAAACCCTATTTTCCATAGAGTGTGTATCTTTGAAAACAAAATGACCCAGAAGATGAAATTTCTACCACAAACACTTTGATATGTATTCTCAATATCCTCCTAGTTTTGTTATCAGAATCATGCTAGAAACAATGTTATAGAAAAAATGGTAAGATGGCATGTAAATATCATACCTTAGAACACATTCTCAAAAGAATTCATCCTCCCTTGGAATTTCTCCCTTCTTCATTTCATCTTCCATTTGAAAAACGCCTCAGATATCCTTAATTACCTCAGATAAGAATAATTTACTCACATATAATATATTCAATAGAGTGTGTATGAGTGTGAGACTCTTGATGTGTATTTATACTCTTCGATTTAATTTATTTTCAACCACTTTACCCTTAATTAATTTCTTGTTGTAACCACTTCACCCTTAATTAATTTATTTTTACAACTATTTTACCATTTTTCCTAATTTTAGGGTAGTAACTTTTTTACCCTTTTTCCTAATTTTAGGGTCATAACTGTTTACCTTTTTTTTTTTTTTAATTTTAATTTTAGGGTCATAACGTTTTTACCCTTTTTCCTAATTTTAGGGTCATAACTGTTTACCTTTTTTTTTTTTAATTTTTATTTTAGGGTCATAACGTTTTTACCCTTTTTCCTAATTTTAGGGTCATAACTGTACTTTCTTGTTGCAACTACTTTACCCATAATTAATAAACTCATAATTTATTTGTTACAACTAATTTACCCATAATTAACTTCTTGTTGCAACCACTTTGAGTAGAAAACTTCTTGAAGAATTTCTAGAGGCTTCTAGAATAATGGACTTCTTGTTGACCCTCTAAGAGATTCTAGATTATTCTTGAGGGTCCTCCAATATTTACAAATCCATATCTTCTCAACCATAAGGAGCCATGTGACGTGTTAGCACTAAGAAACACCCTCAGATTGCGGGAGGATAAGCCCAATACCCATCAGAGTTTTTTGGTGGATGTTGGTTTTATATGAGTGGAGGTCAAAGGACAAAACTCAATATATGAATGATGTTCAACACATAACTAGACAATAAATGCATAAGGAAGTGAGGGCCACATAAACTTTAGTCAGTGAATTGAGTTTAAGTGTGAGCAGAGGGAAGACTTAGTGAGAGAGTCGAACAAGACTGCTATGGGAATTAGGCCTTCAAGCATCTTGGAGAGGAAACGATCGGGCTCAAGAATGATTTAAAACTCAAGCTTCAGACATCATAGTGTGTCCAAATGACACAGTCACAACAACATAACAATCAAACCTACATTATCATGCAACTACAACAACTCGACTGGATCCTCCATGCTTGAGTCATTCAATGTGAGAGGGAAAAGATAACAAGGAAGATGACTAAAACAAGTCACAAAGATATTGTAATCAAACCTACATTACAATAAAACTACAACCCTCGACTGTATCCTCCATGCTCGAGTGTTTTAGCACACTTTTTACAAAGCGATGGAAGAAGGCTGAATTATATTAATGAGAAAGTCTCAAATGTGATACATAACCAAAGAACAATTTTGGTATAAAAAAATACAAAATAGGGATCTCTTCTCAACCAGTTGACCACCTTAACAAAATATCAAAACTACCTATTTATGCTTAGAACTGTTCACAACCACCAAGAACATGATCTGCCCCCTGCATCCAATGCTTTTCGTCCGCATATTCTTCCGTCATATTGTGCATGCAATCTTCTGCCAGATGCTAGCTCAGATGAGTATGGGCCTTGCTAGAAAATCTATCCACAGGGGAATTTGAGTTGACAGTCTGCCTCTACGATCGGTCCTTCCATGCTTTCCATTTATGGGGTGAGACGCGGTTTCAACCACCACCTATCCTTTGTTAACTACTTTCATCGAGATAAGGACAAGACTCAATGCTCAAGGAGCTACCATGCGATGCTAGTGGTTCTTTGAGTCAACCTGACACCTTGGAACCATGGTGATCGTACTTTATAACCAACACGGGCACTCCTGACCTTTGGGGCAAATCTTGTGAATTTCACACCCACCTTCCTGCACACACCCTTTGACCGCGACTTGGCGCTTTGGGATTTTTCCTTTCGGGGATTTTTCACCTTACTGACCACAGATTTCCCGATACCCGATTGACGAAATCACCTTACTCAGATCATCGATCGGATCTGTTTTGCATTCAACAACTGAAATTTCATCCTCAAAATTCCACCTCGACTGGCTCCACGTGATGGGTGCCAACCTTTCTTCCTGGATCTGCTTTCCATATGACATCGGGCTATGACCTTGGGTCCATTTTTTGAGTGCTCCGTGAGTTCACGTTGTGCGATTCTTACACATTGCTCCCAACAAAACATTTGATTCACGAGACTGTGAATCTGTTGATTTGGCGCCACGTGCTCCTATGGTTTGGATGGCCTAGATCCATTTATCACTTCACGCTTCACGAAGTTTTCTTTTGCCTCCTTCCAAAATTCCCGAAGGTCAATCCTGTGAACCCCCAGATCAACTGCCACCTGTCCCTTTAAGACCTATGGTTCAGATCTACTTCGTGCTTCGAGACTCGGGGATTTTACACATTCCTCACTTCAAATTTCCCGAAGGGGCTTTCTCTGTTGTTCAGATCTGGTGACATGCATAACTCTAAATTAGATGGCTCATGCTGATTTTGGATTTTGGGACTTTAGACCCTTGCTCGACTTTTGATCTTGGGCCTTTGCTCCAGCACTAAAATTCAAGCAACTTTTAGATTCCAAACGTTCACGCGCTGCCAATACAAACTTTAAATGGAATTCCCACCGTTGAAAGTTGAACCTGCCCCTTTTGCTTGATTTGAGTCCACAACAGACGAATTTGAGTGCTATTCTTTGTGCTCATGGATGTGGCCTATGGAAACAAAAACTTAGAAAATTGGTTGTGGGCTCGGGAAAACAGGAGGGTCAGTGACATAGGAAAAGGAGACGGGTGTTCATCCTTAGAGAAAAACAGAAAGGTTTAGGCTGAGACTTTTTTAGGTAAGACATCAAGGAAAACTAGGTCATTTAATCAAAAAGGGACAAACAAAATGATTTTTCCAGTCTAAGGGAAAACTTTAGGACCTAGCCTGCAACAGAGAGAAAGATAGGGCAAGTACATAGACTTTAGGTATTATCAATACACACCTATGTCCCTTGACAACTTCATGTGATAACATGACGTACCACCTATAACCAGAAACATCATGACACATACTATCCATCTATGATAGTATTTCCTACATTTACACTGTCCTTCATGTCCATATTCCTCAATCAACTTCGAGTACCAAAACCACACCTTTGGGGCTTCATGTAAACTTCATCAAATGAATCCAACATATATGTTGATATCAACCACTCTATCAATGAAAACTAACTCACCATCAATCTCAACCACATACCTAGGGATTTCAAACTTCTTCAAGGGTTGACATCAATATCCAAGGGTTGACATCAATGGCAACCAACTGTCCAACAATCCTCCCCTTTGGAATTTATGGCAACACCAACATTGATGGAAATATTGATGGAAACATTCATGCTCCAACACTCATGCTCCCCTTGTGACCATTTATCCTCATCGATGTTTCTCACTCTCTCCCTTTAAAATCAATGTCAAAGGGTCTCTTTCCTTAGGGAAGATCCCCTTGTATTCATGCATCTGTTCTCTCTCTTTGTTCCATTCCTTTTTTCTTTCTCTTCACATGTTTCTCTCCTCATGTTCTTCTTCTCTTGTGAATTTCCATGAAAGTATACCTTCTAAGAACGGTTCTTCTCGGACTTCATGCGCTTGACTCTTACTCTTCTAATATTTCTCTTTCTCTCAGTTTGACATCATGGGAAAATGGAAAAACCCCCTTGTAAGTATGTCTCCCCTTGTATGTATGCCACTGATATTCCTTTATGAATCTATTGATGATTTATCTTCCCTTGAATTCTCTACAAGATTTTGTGTAGATCAACGTATGGATACCTGTAAATTTTTCCTTTCCTCTCTTCTGGTGCTTGCTAATTGTACATTGGTGATTCCTCTTGTAACTCTCTGACGTATATACAAAAAATTCATTAATCGATTTCATCGTTCACTTGACCATAATGTTCAAAGATTTTCTTCTGATGATTTAGCTTCTATTGACTATTTCTCTTTCCTTATTCTGCTTATGCCATTTACTGCATGCCTTTCTGTGACCAACTAATTCCAATTGTAAATACACTACCATGCATATTGTCTTATCCATGTTATCTATACCTTATAAGTATCCATATCTTTCCATATGTCATAAGTTTTCTATAAATATACTACTCAACTGTCCACAATGATGAGCCATATATCACTATACTATCATAAAGGCTTCACGATTGCAACTGATCAATTTGTCATTTTGTACTTTTGCTATCTGACTACTCTGAATATTTCCTTGCAAATACTTCAATCTGCTTGAAGGATGGTTCTCTGATATGTAGCAGCTACTACACTAACTCCCCCTGTTCAATATTCATATTTACTGGGAGTCTCCAAGACAAATGGATCAGAACAATACCCTCTCTCATGTAGAATAATATTCCTCTTCGTCTATGGATTCATCCTCTTCCTGAATTCTAATATTTTCTTCCTGAATTTTGACTTCATCCTCTTCTTGGATTCTGTCATCTTCCTCTTGGTCTGTGAGTTCATTATGATCTTGCACTGCTGTAAATATTGTGAGTACGATCTCTGGGGCCTGGTATTCATTCACCTACTCTTCATGTTTTTCATTTCTTTTCCAAACTTTCATGTATTTGACATTAGTTTTTTCCTTCATGGGAGGCTCTATCATGCTTCTACAATTTCGAGCTATGTGTCCATAGTTGTGGAATTTATAACATTCAATATTATGTGGAGCCACATAATCATTTCTTTCTTGAACATTTTTTTCATAGGCCCTACAATATACAACTTTATGTCCAAATTTAGTACAATTAAAACAATGACCATAAAATAAATTTACATACCTGGGAGTGAATGATGTTCTTTGTGGTGTAGTCCTTCTAGGTTCCTGTCTTGGAAGATCATGATCGACGTTTCATTGTTGTCTGAATGTAGAAGGTCTTCTATATTCATTCCTTTATTATTCTTGTTGACCATGATTCCCTCCTTTGAGAACTTGTTCATAACTCTTTTGTTCTATTTCTTTTGTCATGGAGTTTGAACCTTCCTCAAAATTAACATTTTTGTATCCTAGTCTAGATTTTTCATTGTATGGCCTTTGTCTGTCGAAATTTTTTTCTAACACTTGAGAACTTTTCAATTTCTTGCTAATCTTGTTGACTTCAAATCTAAATGTTACAATTTCCTTTTCAATCTTCTCACACTCTTTTTCTTTCTTTATCATCTGGATCTGCATAACTTCTTCCTTTCTCTTACCTTCTTCAAGTTGGGTTTTCAAGAAGATGTTTTCTTCTTTGAATGATTTGTTTTTCTTCCTTTCTTTCTTCATCTTAGTTAAAACACTGATAATTCTGCCTCAAGATCCACTTCACCTTCTTCTTCTCTTTCAAGGGTTCTTTTCTTATTTTCCATATCCATAAATACTATTCTCTCTAAGTCACTATAACTTACATCATCTTCATCAGATGAATAACTGTCTTCTCTTGTGTAGATATTTTTCTTGACAACTTTCCTTCTGTTTCCCTTTTTACATTTCTTTTCTTTCTTGGTATCACCTTCTTCATCACTATTTGAATTCTTAGAATAACGACACTTATTTGAAAATGATCAATTTTACCTCCATTAAAACATTTTAAGGGAAACATACCTTTGTACTTGCCACTTCCTTTCTTAAATTCCGTACGGAGTTCATTATTTCTTCAGCTTCTTTTGAATCATCGCTACAACTACAAATTGGATTTGACTTGGTCTTTTTATTCTTCTTTGTCTTCTTGGATTTTTTGTAGGATGCTTATGTCTTGGATGGATTTTCCTGATTTTTTCTCATTTCATAAGCTGTAAATATTCCATATAGCTCATTCACGCTTATCATTATAAGATCCTCTCTTTCTTTTAGTGATGAAATATTAGGATCAAATCTCATTGGAAGAGATCTCAATACCTTTTGAAAAAATACAGATTCATCATCTTCTTCTCCCAATCCTTTAATCGTGTTCACTGTTTCATCAACACATAAGAAGTAAGCTGTTGGGACATGTATATTTTTCTAAAATTTAGACTTAGATAAGTTTCATTCTGGTTTAAATAAGGACACACACACACACACACTTGAATACCATCGTTGATTAAGTCTTCCGTTGAATCCAACGATCCAAAATCCTTAAAAGTTATGGAGCCGCCCACTCGTTAAAAGGTCAAATCACTAAAGGATACCTTTGAAATGTTGGGTTTTGGGGTTTCAAAATATTAAAAGTCTAACATGTAAGAACTCCAAAGTCCCTATATACGAAGTCACGAAACTATATTAAGTTAAACTGGGTTAATTAAATGATTAAAAATGATTAACGATATTTAACCCTTATCACAATTTCACGTTTTGGGGATCCTACCTCAAATGACAACCAAAGTCCCGATACCCAAAATCGTGAAACCCTTGAGGTTAATCATGATTAATTAAAAAGGTTAAACATAATTAAACTTAATTAATCATGTCGCGATTTCACATTTCATAAGTTATAGCTAAGGCTGTTATAAGATATCTAGAGAGCCGAAACGCCAAAATTTACTTAATGATAACTATGATTAACTGATGCTTAAACACATATTATCTCTTAATTAATACATCGCTTAATGATGACTTGAATAGATTCAAATTTCGTATGTGCTTTTCTCGAGCATGAACCACCAAAAATAAATGACCATTAATAATACCTTTACGACAATCATTCCAAATAATATTTTGAGCCACTGCCTGGATCTTATTCATTAAATAAAGTAAATACTCTGTTAGTGAAGATATTGGTTGATCGATGCAATTAAAGAAAAATGAATGCAAATTTGAATTTCATTATGATTTTTACTGAGCTGTAAGTTTTTCCAGCTGAAGGATTTTTACGCCTTTCCTGTGGTAGATAACAGATTTCAAAGGATTGATACCATGGCTCCATGAAAAGCACCCAAAGAGACTGGTGAAAGTTCGAGCCAGAATGCAGATGTTCTCTCTGACACCTCGCCCAAAAGCATAGACAATGTCAAATCCTGGACATAAGTATTCAACATCTTACAATATGAATTTGTAAATTGCTCGGATGATTCAAGTGACAACGAGAAGGAGGACATATCTACCAAATACAAAATTGTTGCCCAGTCAAAGCTACAAAAGATAACGACAAGGCCTAAGCTCTTTCCTTATAATGATATGATTGGTTGGGCACTGGACCACGTAGATATCCCAACCATAACTATTTTCAATTCAAAAAAGGTCATAATTGGGTCTTTAAGGCTGGAGCATCTTTAGGCGATGTTCAAATTGTCTCTAGTATCCAATTTTGTTTACAATGCAACTTTCCTAGTAGATTTCAACAAGAAGGAATGCGACCAATACTGAAAAAACCTTCCCTATTTAATTAAAGACTAGTACTCTCGCCCCAAGAAGGTTCAGAGTAGACTCCCATGGTATGTACCCAGTTGCTGCACTAGAACCCCACATAATGTACATAGCAATGATGGTGTGTAGGCTCTATGGGAAGGAAAACACAACTCATTTCTTTTTACAGTGGGTACATTCTATACACACAATAGAAGAAGAGTACTCTTTTGACTGGGCAAAGATATTTTCATACAGTTTGGTTTAAGAGATTACAAGATATCAGTCCCTAAGAGCCAAGGGGCAACTAACCCAATTTTTCATGTTGACTTATATTATGGAGGCCGTCTATTTTGTGACGCCTTTTCATCTGATGGACTGGAGGTGGACTCCAAATAGTGCCGAACCCATACATATTTACCATTCGAGGCTTTGGAAAGAAAAGGCAGAGGACTTATTTTGTGAGATCTGCAACTGGGTAGTGGTGCCAATGCACACCGCCATATATGGCTACCCACCTCCTAGAATCTCTGACAAAATTGTGAATAACCTGGATAGAATATCAGAATGGTATATCGAGGAACACTTCTCCTATATTAGGGTTTTTGGCTGTTCAGTTCCTCCATATGCTATGCCACAATTTTTACTAGATCGACTAGTGTGCTGAGATGTCACAAGACAAACTGTGCTCGATGGGATTAACAAGGAGCTCAAAACAGTACATAAAAATGTATGGCCCTCTTTTCCCTTTCATATTGGTACATTTTCCCTACTGGATTTTGGTCACTCTAAAGTAGAGGCCATGGATTTGAAAGAAATAAATATGGTGAGCATTGAATTCAAAAATCATGACCCACATAAGGTTATGGGTAACCACATGGCCAACTACAATTTGAAAAGGTATGAACATGAAGATTCCCCTCAAGACAAGATTTTTCGAGGAGCAAGATCCTATCCAGATGTCTTGAGTCAAGTTCAGGCTCTGTCACCCAATAAAATTATTGAGTTTTACGACTTTCAGAGGAACTGGAGAAGTAACCTCCCTAAAGTTTTACAAGGAGGGACCCTAATGTCTATAGTTGCACAACAAACAGAGACCCAAAGCTTAGAAGCAATAAGCTCCAACGAACAAGAAATATGGGGAATTTTGGAGAAGACTGATGTGTCAACTCAAAAAGAATATATCCCATTGATGAATGTATCAGGTGACCAAGACAAATATCAAGTAGATACACCGACAAAGGAGGGAGAAGAAGGACCATTGATTTCACCAAATAAATCAACTACAAATGTGGCCGGGAAACAGTCATCCACCGAGATCGGTAGCCCCATCCTGTTCATCACACCATTGCAATTCACCAGAGGGAATCCAAATGTAGAGGTAATATTCATAGAGGACCTCACACCCATTTTGGTTGAAGAATTGCCTCCTTCCAATTTCTTTTTCAGCAAGAAAAGGAAGGTTGTGTTGAATAGAGAAATGCAGCTAAAGGAAGGTTCATCTGTCAAAAGAAAGAGGATGCTAATTGATGGAGAATCCTTGGAAGATGTAGACTTTGCTGAATAAGTAGTGGGATCATTGGGGGATTTTTCAACAACTAACCAATTTTCAGTCGGAAATCTAAAAGAATGATTGAAGAAGAAAGATCTGCAAATAAGCCAATTGAAAAATCAAATGAAGATTGTAGAAAAGAACATTTGGAATGAGGCCAACAAGGACTTCAAGAAAATTAGATCCAATGACAAATAGGAAATCCAATAGCTCAAATCCATCCTCGAGGAGATGCACAGAAATATACAGGTGAGCCAGGGATGGGACACCCAATAGGATGAGTTGGTAAGGCAACTGCAAGCCAAAGTAAGCTCTACCGAAAACATGATTGTAGATATAACAATGTTCCAAGCTCAGGCATTGGAAGTGTGAAAGGAACTGGAATCAACATAAAAAATCCTTATAACTAAGGTTGCATCTATCCAAGATCATTTTCAGGTGATAAATCAATAATTAAATAACATTTTTTTAAGAGAAAGAGAAGCTATTTCTGCTTGGAATACCTTCCAAGAAGCAGTTGTGTCATCAGAAAAAGAAGGAGTAGCTATGGCTTCCAGGTTGTCTGTTTCAGAATAGACCAGAGGTGATATAATATTAAAGGCTTGGGAATCTAGTATAACTGAAAGCAGTAAAATGGATAAGGAAGTGAAGGAGTTTTGTGAAGAGGCTTTCCACTCACTCAACAAAGAATCATTAGGCCTTGATAAAGAATATAGCTCTGGAGTACTGGGATAGATTAACATAACAAAACATCAAATTGAAATTAAGACAAATATGGAAGAGGCTCAGGCCGAAATCTCACATATAAAACAGGTTAATATTATTCAGATAAATAGATGGCTAGTGAAGCCTAATCTACAATTACAATCTATAGTTTCAGAAGATAGACAAATGGAAGAAAGATTGCCTCAATTGGAAAATAAATTATATATTTTTGAGGCTAATAATTTAACAGAGCCCTCCAGGCTGGTGGCACAATTTGTGAGCAGATGTTTCAAATGTATTGAGAAATGAAAAGGTAGTACCGCTAGAAAAAAATGAGATGACTTGTGTACGTTATCCATTTTGGAGTTGGGGAACTAGAGAGAAAAACTCCTCTGCCAGCATGATGAGGAGATTGACAGAAAATATGCAATTGAAGCGTTTCACATTTTACATTTTGTAATTTTTTACTATTTTAGAAATAAGAGGAATTCCAATTATTTAAGGTTGAGAACCTTTTGTATAAATATAAATTTCTAAGTTTAAGAACAAATTTCTTCTTGCCATATTGTAACTGAGAAAACTCATTTTTTGTGAGTATTAATACAAGTGCAGACATGGATTCCAAATTTTGTGTTGTTTGAGTTATGTGCCCTCTTTGTGTTTCATATCTTTTGTTCTCTTTAAGTCATTCTTGAACAAATGAACGATTACAATTTAGTACAACAACTACTGTAATTATGTTCCATTTAGTATTTGATTAGCAAGCAGTTTTTTCCTCTATAGTTGCTATCAACAAATACACGACCTGCCTGTTATTTGGATTACTACATCTTATATTCTTTCAGGGGTGAATTCTACATTTGTTTCTACTATAAACAGGTAAGACTCTTCTGTCATTGATGCCTTAGTTTGTTTAATAGTTTTGTAATTTTCTTCTCCTCTATCAATTTGATAAATTGACTCAGGCAACGAAATATGACCTCTGTTCTATTAAGATATTAATTGCATTTGAGGATTTAACTCTCACACAACTAACAGAAGAAAAAACACCTTTAAAAACAAACTTTCATTAATTCTTGATGTCTGACATTATTCTTTGACCCTTAAGTTTAATCTTAGGAACAACATAAGAGACAATGTCTTCATCTTCCTTCATTTTCAATTGTTCAAATTGACCTATGTAAGTCTGAAGATTTGTTTCCTTGACCTTGGCTTCTCCTTCATAAACATTCTGAAGTTTGTCCCAAATTTCCTTTGCAGAATCACAATGAATAACTTTGACATATACTGAATCAACCAAACCATTTAAGATAAAGTTTTCATCCCTCGAATTGTTTTGATTGAGTTTCTTTCCATCATTATCTGTTGGAGGAGTGGCAGGCTCTTTGTACCCGACTACTACTGATTTCCAAACATCAAATCCATGTGCTTGTACATATGTTTTCATCCTTATTCTCCAAAATGCATAGTTCTTTCCATCAATCTGTGGTATTCCATTCTTATACATAATGTTTCTCTCCATGATCTACCTTCCAGTGGTTAGACTATTTTTTGAAGGAACCTCACTCTGATACCAATTGTTGGAATAATGAGCCGGGGGGGGTTCACTTTTACCACTTTTAACCACTATATATATATATATATATATGTCAAATTTATCAACAATATATCATGATAATATAAACATAAGAAACATCACATCAAGTACACAGTACACCAGAATTTACGTGGAAACCAAAATGGGATAAAATCATAGAATTATTTCTTATATATAAAAATAATACATTCATTGGAAGCACCAATTTCCCAATTCTCCAGCACCAACTGGAAGGAGGCACCAACCCCCCGATTTACAGGAACCAAATTGAAAGAAGCTAAAACACCCTGAATTCTCTGGCTCCAACCATAAGGAGGATACAACCCCCTGATTCTGAGGCTTCAACTCCCTGAGTTCTCTGACACCAACCAAAAGGAGGCTACAACCCCCTTTCCTTTCCCCATCCTATTGCCCTGAAATATAAATGTAGACCAACTGCCACTACCACAATCACTATCATTTCCATTGTCATTGTCATTGTCACTATCACTTTCATTGTCACTACCATTGTCACTGTCACTGTCATTGTCACTATCACTTCCACTGTCACATCAACCTGTAACCTGTCAACCTATCACTGTATCCAACTTGTCACTGTCAACCTATCACTGTATCCAACCTGTCACTGTCAACCTATTCAACCTGTCACTATCACTGATACTCAACCAAATCCTCTCACATGGATCAAATACCAATGACACCTCTCAACTATATTTCCAACATCACCAACACATGCCTTTATCAAGCATGTACCAAACCATCAACATGTACCATACTAAGCATCAACTGTGTACCACAATATGTACCAAACTAGGCATCAACCATTCACCAACACATGTAACAAATCCTGCATCAACCATGCACCATAACTTGTACTATATTCCTAAACCATCAACCATGTACATCAACACCATACCAAATATTAGTCCTGTACCATACCATGTATCAACCATGTACATCAACAATATACATCAACCCTATACCATATCACTCAATCATGCCATACACCATGTACCATATGATATATCAAGAAAATTTCAACTATGGTGTACCTCAACAAAGTACCAAACAAACAAGATCATATACCAAGTATATTCCTCAACCATGCACCTAATATGTGCCTCAAGCATCTGCCAATGCCTCAAAAATATACCAAAGACTTGCCTCAAGCATGCACCATAACATCATCAACATGTAACCCTAAAAACATGCATACAAACATACCTGTAACTTTGTAACATACCTGGTGTATGTGATCATATACCTGCATATCTTTGTCAACTTCAACAACAAGAGAATAAAATCGTCATCAAACTTTACCTTAGTCTCATGGGACTAGTTTTTGGATTAGTCACAAACCCTAACTTTCAACAAGAATAACTTTGTACATGTAATGAATAAAGGTCTGAAAATTGTACCCAATATTATTTATTATCTTTTCTACAATTATTCCAAGTTTCACTGCTTGGAATGTCCCATAAGAGGATTTATAGAAAAAATGACATACCTTGCTGAATTCTGGCTTATTCTATAGAGCGAACTTGTAGAGCATGCCACACACAAAATGTTTGATATATGGATCTAAAATATGTACACAACATAATGCAGACTGTACTATATATAATTCATTTAATCTCACTAAATTTGGATTCTCTATGAAGAAGTTATGACTTTTTTACCCATAACACACATTTGAGACTAGTTTCACGAGTAGCCAAAAACCCTATTTTCCACAGAGTGTATCTCTGAAAATACAATGACCCAGAAGACAAAATTTCTTCCACAGGTACCTTGATATGTCTTCTCCATTTTCTCCAAGTTTATCTATATGAATCATTCTAGAAACAAAATTATAGTGAAAATTGTGAGATGGCCTATAAATAACATACCTTAGAACACATCCTCCCTTGGAATTTCACCCTTCTTCACTTCATATTCCCTTTGAAAAATGCCTTAGATATCCTTAGTTACCTCAGATAAGAATCATTTACTCACATATAAGATATTCAATATTGTGTGTGTATGAATGTGAGACTCTTGATGTGTATTTATACTCTTCCATTTAACTTCTTTTCAATCACTTTACCCTTAATTAATTTCTTGTTGTAACCACTTTACCCTTAATTAATTTCTTGTTACAACTGTTTTACCCTTTAAATATTTTACTCTTTTTCCTAATTTTAGGGTAGTAACTGTTTTACCCTTTTTCCTAATTTTAGGGTCATAATTGTTTTACCCTTTTTCTTAATTTTAGGGTCATAAATGTACTTTCTTGTTGCAACTACTTTACCCATAATTAGTAAACTCATAATTTATTTGTTACAACTACTTCACCCATAATTAACTTCTTTTCGCAACCACTTTGACTAGAAAACTTCTTGAAGACTTTCTAGAGGCTTCTAGAATAATTGACTTCTTGTTGACCTTCTAGGAGATTCTAGATTATTCTTAAGGGTCCTCCAATCTTTACAAAGCCACATATCCACAACTGTAGGGATCCACGTGACGTACTAACTATCACCATAAATGACATGACATGTACTATCCATCTATGATAGTCTTTTCGACATTTACATTGTCCTTCCTGTCCATATTCCTCAATCAACTTCAGGTACCAAAACCACACCTCTGGGGCTTCATGTAGAATTCATCAAATGAATCCAACATATATGTTGACATCAACCACTCCATCAATGACAACTAAATCACCGTCAATATCAACCACAACTCTATGGATTCCAAACTTCTTCAAGGGTTGACATCAATGACAACCAACTGTCCAAACCAATTGTCCAATAGACTAAACCATGCTCGACTGTTGTAGGAGATATACTATTTTCTCTGTTGGATACAAAGACTGTCCATATTGAAAGAGACTGATTATATTATGTTGTTAGTGATATTGTTTAGAGTTATTTAGGAGTGTTATTGTACTGTGTTTGGGCAATGTTTGCAGTTATAATGAATTAAAGGGGGAAAGTTGTGTGCTATGTAATTTGTTTTTCTCCAAGACGAGTTTTCTTAAGAAAAAAAGGGATAAGTTCATGAGGGAATATTGAGCACCAGTCAACACACCCATGGCCACTGGTTGTAAATTGACAAAAGATGATGAATCTATGGAAGAAAATCAAACATTGTATAGGTCAATGATTGGAAACTTAATATATGTGACAACATCAAGGATGAACATTATGCAAGCAATAGGATTAGTTGCATAGTTTCAAGATGCACCAAAAGAAACTCATGTGCAAGAAGTGAAAATAATATTCAAATATCTAAAGGGCACCTTGGATTTTGGATTGTGGTACTCAAGAGGTGAATATTTTACTCTAACAACATATAAAAATGCAGATTGGGTAGGCAATGTTGATGATAGGAAAAGTACAAGTGGAGGAGAATTATTTCTGGGAAACAATATAGTGTCTTGGTTGAGAAAGAAACAACCTTCAATTTTTGTATCCAAATTAGAGGCTGAATATATAGCTCATGTTGCACACAAGTTATTTGGAGGAAGAAAAAATTGAGAGATATTAAGGTAGAATATGATAATCCAATATCAATAATTTGTGACAACACAAGTGCAATAAATATTTCAAAGAATCCTATAATATAATAAAACAAAAATCATATTCCAATCAAGTATCACCTCTTAAGAGAACAAGTATCATGACATAATGTCAAGTTGGAATATATTGTTAGCAAAGAACAAATTGCGTATATTTTCAGAAAAAACCCTTCCCAATGAGACATTTGAATATGTTAGACAAAAATTGGGAGTAATATCCATCTCATAACTAAGTGCTTAAGGAGAAGCACAAGCTAAGGGGGGGCATCCCTTTTCCATTGATGTCAAAGGGGGAGAGTTGCATATAGGGGGAGAGTTGTAGATATGGGAAAATTCTTTCTGTGCTCGGTGGAATATGTGTTTTGTTGTAGGATTGGCATCAATGAAAAAGGGGAATATTGTTGGAATTATTGTCATTGATGTCAAAGGATTAATGTTGTCATTAATGTCATAATACGTCTTTAAAAATACACACAACGTTTCTAAGATTTATTTATATATAGGTTTACAAGTATATTGTAACATCTCGTTCTACTGAGCACACTTTTATTGACATATTCTTTGAGGACACTTGCATGCAAGTGATCCAGTTATGGTACATTATGATTTCATTTTTATTATGAGTTATATATGATGATGATGATGTATTGTGACTTATTTTTATTTTGATGTATATGTATTGGAAGATATTATTGATGATTTCTCCTGAGTGTGCAAGAAACATAACATGTTATGGATGCTGATGGCATCAATGCGCTTCCTTGGACTCCAGATTGAGTTAGAGAGTGGATTATGTTTTTTTGAGTATTTCATTTTACGCACATATGACATATGATTGATCACAATATGATTATGTATATGGATTATTGACACAGTTATATGATATGGATTATGTATATGGATTATTGACACGGTTATATGATATGGATTATGTATATGGATTATTGAGTGGATTATATTTGTTTGAGTATTTCATTTTACACACATGTGACATATGATTGATTGCAGTATGATTATGTATATGGCTTATTGACACAGTTTTTGTCAGTGGATGAAGGATTGGCAACGATTTCTAATTTGACTCACATAAGGAGTAAAGGGGCCATGCACCTAAACCAGACATTTGGAGGAGAGGTGTGGTAATGTCCCTGTCACAACCTACTAGCACTCCCGCCATGGTATGAACTGTAGGTTAACGATTACCTAGTTCGAGAGGTCCACGATGTCATGAGGGAATACTGAGACAATCGATTATGAATATTTCTAAAGGGCATGCAATAAGGAGGAATACTTATTCCTTAGAAGCCCTTAGTCTCTCACAAGGTCGACCGAATGGAGTGTTGACTCCAAGGGTCGGGCAAACTTCCAAAACTAGTCAAAGGCGAGTGGCACCCTTGGAGCACAAAGGTGCATTTTGAAGGGCATGTCGCGTAATTAAAATTTGAGTCAATAAATCTAGGTGGCCTAGAAAACATTTAAATGGCTAGACCTTCTTAGAATAAAATAATTAATTAGTCAGTATAATATAAATCATAACAAAATTCTAAGCCTAAGTCTAAGTCTAAAATTTAAATAAATGACTAAATGAACTATGACATAAGTTAAGAGATTTGAGATAAATTTAAACTCTATAAAAATGGGGAAACAAATTTAAAGGGTGGAAAAAATGAACATGTGTGCATGAAATTAATAAAAAATATTTTTAAAATAGAAATAAATAATAACTTGAGAGAATAGGTATATACATAGAATAATATCTTAAGTCAATCTACCACTAAGTATAACTAAAAGAAGTCTCCTAATCCAACTCTAACTAAGATCTAGTTAGAAGACACTCATTAAATGATAATTCTGGGAACAAAGGGACAACTAAGAGCGAAAATATGAACACATTGGGGAATGTGAGGGAAATTGGATTTTTAAATTAAAAAAAAATAGTAATTACTTGTGCAACTTGGGGAGAGTGTGACGAGTGTGTGGGTGAATAATCATAATTAATTTAATCTAAAAAGTTGATTATTTGTGCATGAAGATATGTGTCATTGGGGATTTTCTATAAAACAAATGTGGTAGAAGGGAAATAGATTTCACTTTTCTTGGTACTGTTATGCTACCAAAATTTTGTGGATTGTGTTTTACTTGTGAGAGTTGGGATACCAAGCTTGTATAAATAGTGGAAGCTCTTCCTTGCGAGGAAATCCTTTGAGCTGTTGTTTGTTGGTTTCTTGTGTGTGGCCCCTTTGCAGCTTGGGTGGCTAAGAGGGAAGAAGAGTACCCCTAGCATTCACTGGGAGGTACCAGTGAAGTTTCAGTGATATGCAAGTAGGAGTAAAAAAGGAGCACAAGTATTTGAAGTACATCATCAACTCTTGGTACTCATTGGTTCTGGTATTTTATTTCTAAATTTTATTGTAGTATGATTAATTTTTATATTAGAATGGGTATAGTAAATGCATAATTTAATTAGAAATTTTGGAAGCAAAATTTGTTCTTTTTGCTGCCAACTAAATGATAGATCAGATATTTGTATTGTTGCTGTAAATTATTGCAAATCCGAACTTCTAATCTGGGAGGTATTGTAATCCCTATTTTAAATTTCGAAACCATGTTTCAAATGGTCTGGTTTTTAAACAATTATTTAATTGCTAATCAAAAATTTAAATATTTATGATTGCGGTATTTAGTTGAATTTTTATGGGTTCATGATTAATGTATTGTTCATTGTCAATATTAAAGACATTTCAAAAATTTAGAAAGCTTTGGTCGTTGGAAATCTAATACAATTCCAGAATTGAATTGCTTAAGTAGTAGTACATTGATTTTGCAATTTCCTTAAATAAAAATAGACTTTCGTCAAATTCATTGCATTTGATTGCGCTCAGGAATCCAAGGATTGTTAGTCATTGTAGTTTTATTGAAGTGTGAAATCAAGGATTCCAATGGATGCTTTATGAAGGTTAATGAAATTCCATAATTTAAATTTTGTTTTGTCATTGCAAAACAAATTTACATTCCAAAACTTGAGTTGTATGGTTGCTATAAATTTGCAATTTCGTCCATGGATTTATTAGTCATTTTGTTTTAATATGAAGTATGGATATTCTTAAGGATCATTGTCTCATTGGTGGCCTTCCCCAAAATCATATTTGGGGCAGTCATCAAGTTTTTATTGCATTTGAATCTCAAAGTTTATTTAATTATTGTAAAAATTTCTTGCAGTTTCAAATTGAATATATATATATATATATATATATATATATATATATATATATATATATATATGGTCGTTTCAAACTAATTTAATATCCAAAGTATAGAAGTGCACATGTCGCTGTAAATTGAATTCGAAATCTTAAACTTGATTCTCGTTTTAATCGCCGATTACTAACTTGCAATCTAGGATCTATCCGAATGGAATGATTCTATTCTCTCCCTTATACCGGTGAATAATTGTACAATAAGCGATAAAAGTTGGCGTGATAATCAATCTTGTTCGACCCATATCTTAGCTAGCCTCTTTTTATTTAATTCCAGTGGATGTCCATATGTTTAATGTAGTGAACCCAACTACCTTCATGGATTGGTATTGTAGCGATATTACTTGGATACCGATTACTCAACTCTTTCGCACATGGATTCCGTTGGGATTAACATTAAATTCATCCCTTTCCAGTTTGAGTAGGTTGTCCAAGTGAATATTTGTTGTTTACTCGTATTCGTTAAGGGAAGGAAAATTGTTAAATATTGAATATAGATTATATGTGTATTCTTAGGGAGTAGGTAATTTTTTCTAGATAATGATCAACATTGGATTTTGTATTCTTATAGAGATGGTACATTGGTATAGATATTGAATAATGATTGATGCTTGTATTCTTAAAGGGAAGATATTTTGTTTAATGGTGAGTAATAATTATATGATGGATTCATAAAGAGAAGGCATATTAACTAAATGATGATTAATTATTGTTGTTGTAATCTTTAAAGGAAGGAAAAATTGTCTAGTATTTTGAGGAATTTAATGATTTAAATTGTGTTATGATTAAGTACTTACTATTATTTTAATCCCGAGTCTAGGTTAGAGTTGGTTATGGTAATATAATCATAGATACCTCCATGTTCTTCATAATAGTCATCATTCTTGAGACTTTAAATGGTCAAAATAAATCGTATGAATTCTAGACTTGAGCATTGATTATGTGTCTTGTAGGTCCTAACCTTGCAGGGTAGGTTGGGCAGATAGTCAAATTTGTTATCTTTATGAGATATGATTGATCAATTAGTATCATGATGTTGTAATTGATTCTTTCCATGTAGTGATATAGATGAGCAGAGGATATGTAATATTGATGTATGTTATTTCCATACATTACTTGTTCTAATTGATGTTTCAAAAAAAAAAAAAAACATTTCACTATATATTATGATATTATGTCTTAACGGAGGGGATGTTGCATATATTAAAAAAGAGGTGCATGTGAAAAAGTAAAAAATTAAATGGTGGTTTCAAACCCATGGGTTTGGAAGACAATGGTATTTTCCCATGGTATTTGGAAAAGTGAAATAAAAAAAGGGGAATTTATTATTTAATTAATGGGTGCCATGTATTTTTGAATTAACATGTCCCTTCATGAAGGGTTATGATAAAGTATTAAAAGAGAAAGTTTTGAGAGAAAGTCTGTGGGTGAAAAATGTTGAGACATGGATTGATCGCAGAGAAGAACTAATTCGAGAGAAGTGGTGGTGCCTAAAGATGCCGTATCACTGAAGCACAAGTACGCTCATCGTGTTTTTCTACTCTTGAGAGTACACCAAAACCTGAATCTATATCTCTTGATTAGTCAACACAGAACTCTATGCCTTATCATCATCCTCGCCATAGATATCAAAGGAATGAAAATCATGCTTTAAGATATTTGCAGAAGAGAGTACATGAAATATATAACCGAGGACCAATACTGACTACCAAGATTGACTATGGTTGGATTGATGAGTGGTAATAGGTGCATCCAATGAGATATATGAATTAGACTTCATATTGTTGTGTACCATCAAATATATAGTCGTACACCACTCCTCTTCATTATTTGTTGCTTTACATTGGTTGACCACATGATTGAATTGACTTTCCAGTTGACTGGAGTTTGACTGGGATATTGGTCGACTAGGAATTTGACCCAACATGACAATCGACTGGGGTTAGACTAGGATATTTGTTGACTGTGACTTGACTAAAGATGACAATCGACTGTAATTTTTTTTATTGAGTCTCAAATAACCATTTTCTGACACTTGATGTTTTTGATGAATATGCATTGATCCCTTAGCTATGTTGAAGGGGGTAGTAATTGAAGTTGTTGATGTCCTTGGATTTGCAGAGACTGACCGAACCATGTTCGACTGTGTTGTTGGGAGCTATACTTATAATTATTGTACCTGATGCAGAGTCTGTTTGGACACAAAGAATGTATAGCTTGGTAGAGACTATTGGATTGACAAAGATTCATTATATTGGTGCGTTCATGTCTATTTGGCTCATCAAATGGATGGTATTGTCTTGTTGTCTAGTCTAATGATTGACTGGGACTGTGTTTGGACAATGGTTTTTGCAACTAGTTTGTAATGGATGACTTCCTTTTTTCCTTGATCCATATTGTCGATGATCAGAATTCCTCAAGAGTGTTGTTGTATGATATTGTGATAAAATTTTGCAGCTAGAACAAATTTAGGGGGAAAAGATGCAAAATTTGTTTTCCTTCAAGATGTGTTTACGAGGGGGTGTTGGAACATGTGGTTCCATGGTAAACCTCATCTTTTTAGTTAAGTGACTGGACCAAGTCTCTTGGTCAACGACTGACTAAAATATTGGTTGACCATGTCCACTTAAGGATCCCAGATCTGTGTTTAATGGACATGTGAAACTGACTACACCTGATATTATTGGTTTGGTCCATGGCCAAAACCTATTTTATAGATGATCCTCTGATCAATATATCATAATCATAATCATTGGGATTCTTTTCTCTCATGGAGCATGCTCATGCTTCGGTGCTATGATTTATTTAGACACCATTTTTGCCTCTTGTATCCATTATCCTTTGCATTTAATCCCCATTCCAACAAAAATGTAATAATATTTGATGAAGTGTATGAGGAAAGAGTGAATATCATTCCAAAATGGGAGAGTTGCGAAATCAATTTTATGTCACCCTGGAATTTTTGCTATAACTTATTTTTTGGGATGTTTCAGAGTGTGAAATTTTTATGAGATGAAGAAGAGATATTTAAGTGAATGTGGTTAAATTTTCAGATGTTGTTTCACCATACTTTCTAAGATATTCCTTGTGGAAGTTAGGGTTCTTGAATGCTCCTAAAATAATTTTCAAATAGGTTAGTTTGGAATTTTCGCTATAACTTATTTTCTAGGATGTTTAGACTGTAAAATTTTGAGGAGATAGAGGCATAATCTCTAGGTACATTTGGTCAAAATTTAATATATTGGTTTTCTATACATTATGAGATATGCTCTGTGGAAATTAGGGTTACCGAAATAAGGTTTAAACAGGTCGGTTTTGTCTTTTCTCGACAACTTATTTTATGGGTGTTCCAAACTGTGAAATTTTGAGAAGACAGAGGTGAAATCTATGGGTACATGTGGTCAAAATGTTAGATGTTGGTTTTCTATACTTTATGAGATATTTCGTGTGGAATTTAGGGTTTTTGAATAGTCCTAAAATTAGTTTCAAACATGTCAATTTGGCATTTGTGCTATAACTTGTTTTTTGGGACTTTCTAGATTGTGAGATTTTTCAGGGATCTGAGGATACATTTAGAACTACCTTAGGTAAAAAAATTTGACTTTTTTCTCTATGCTTTCTGAGATATACCCTATGGAATTTAGGGTTTCTAAATGGCCCTAAAATTAATTTCAAACAAGTCAAATTGGAATTTTCTTCATAACTTTGTTTTAGGGACTTTTCAGAATGTGAAAGTTTTAGGGATTTGAGAATACACACTAAAATACCATGGGAAAAAATTTCAGAATCATATTTGAAAAATTGGAAACATGGCATAATGTACAAGTTCGTTCTTGGGAAGAGGCCAAAAACAAAAATCTTTGGGAAAGTTACCATAAATTTCATTTGGAAATTCAAATTTTGGTTAGAACCAGTGAAGGAAGAAGTAGCAAGAAGACTCATTGAAGGTAATGTGAATGCCATGATATTTTGAAGAATTTATATGTTCTAAAGAAGAAATTTTAACTTTAAGGTTGGTGCCACTCAAACAAACAGATTGGTGTCTCTTTCTAAGTTGGTTCTTAGTGGTGGGGATTAGTGTCTTGATTAGATTGGTGTTGGATGATTGAGATAGCACAAAGAAAGGCCTAAACATCTTCATCCTTTCTTGAGAGTGCATCTGCCACAACATTTTCCTTCCCCTTTTTATAGACAATTTCAAAATCACAACCCAATATCTTGGTTACCCATTTTTGTTTTTCTTCTGAAGATAGTCTTTGTTCCAAGAAGTATTTAAGACTATCATGATATGTTTTGACCTTGAAGTGCCTACCTATTAGGTAAGGACGCCATTTCTTCAATGCATGTAGT
>ML780316.1:267235-378965 GCA_009831015.1 Picea engelmannii | reverse complement strand
TCGGGAGCGGGTTCGAGGGGGGGGGGGGGCGCTCCCCCGCAGCCTAGACCAGAAGTACCAGAAAACCAGAAGTACCAGAGTACCAGAAGTACCAGAAAACCAGAAGTACCAGAAAACCAGAAGCACTAGTCCAGAAATCCGCTGGTCAAGTTTGAGGGGGTAAAATTTGGATTTTCAGAAATTTGACTGCACCAGCTTGCTTGCCTCAGCCCAGTGCATCTATCCCCTGGATTAGAAATTCAAAATTTGAAGTTTAAAAAATTAGGGTTTCCTCATAAAACCCTAAGTTGCAGTTGCAGTTACAGCTTCAGAATCAGTTGCAGTATCAATTGCAATTGCAGTATCAGTTGTTGTACCAGTTGCAGTCACCCTTGAAGTCTTTTAAGAAGTTGGTAAATATTACTGCTGCTACCAAATGGTGCCACTACCTGCAAAAGCCATCAGAGGTATGTACTCACATATGTTTAAATTGTTAAGCTTTAAAGGGTATTTGTAGGAGAAGGGATATCTTACCATAGATCTAGAAGGATCTCAAGATCCAACACATTCAGAGGAATAATGCAACCCAGGTTTGATTATTCTGATATGCATCTATTTGTTATGACATTTATTTGATCTAGGTTGCATGTTGAAGCTATGACCATCATACTTACCCTTGGTCAAAATTAAAGTCAAGATATTAGATGGATTAAAATTGAGATCATAGAGTTTGTTCTCTAACCCAACCTTCTATCAAGATAGAATATTGTCCTAGTACAAAAGACAGGTTGAAGAAAGCACTAGTTATCTTGAGTGAAGGAGACTTGGAAGAAAAGCAACACAATTGAAGTGAAGACTCCAGGTTTGATTGTTGTAATTGTCATTCCTCTAACTTATATTTCTAAAGGTTGCTACTTTACAAATAAGTGTTGTAGCTGTGATAACAATCCTTAAAATTGTTTTGATTCTAGAGATGTACTCATTATTCTCCTTTAGGAGATATTCTTGTTTTGGTTCCTCTTGCTTTCTTGTTCCAAACAAGTCAAGAACAAAGGAAGATGCTTATCCTTCAAAGGGAGTCACATTGACTCAGAGGGAGTCAAAACTATTTGAGCAAGAGGAAGAATAAAACCATCCTTGAGACAATTAATGCAATAATGCATGATTAGAATCTTTCTACGATTTCATGGGCAGAAGCATGCATGACGCAGTATATGTTTAGAACAAGAGCCTTCACCTGAATAGAAGCCTTCACCAGAGTGAAGCCTGAGATTGAACACTTCAGGTTATTTGGGTGCCCAATGTATTTTCATGTACCCAAAGAGAAGAAGTCCAAGCTAGATCTTTTAGAAAGAAAGGATACAGTGAATCTTCAAAGACATTCCAGATCGACATCCCCGGTCAGAGACAGATTGAGACAAGCAGAAATGTTGTCCTTGAAGAAGAGATAGTCTTTCAAAGATCCAGGAAATCTCCGATAGAGATTGACCGTAAGACTATGCGTTCCCCCCCTTCAGCAGTTCAGACGGAGAAAGACATTATTCCAGTTGATCCAGTCGCTCCAGTTGATATGTTAAGAGATATCGCAGTAGGGCATAAAAGGCCTACCTAAACTCACTCTGCTAGAGGCAGAGAAACATACGAGTTTCTCAAGGCACATTCCAAGAAAGCAAAAAGAGATTTTTCGAGTTATCCTTTAGTCATGAGCCACTTCATTGATGCTGAGACTCTTTGTCTTAGAGAAGCAACAAGAGAACCCGTGTGGCAAGATGCCATAACAGAAGAATACCAGTACGTCTTGAAGAATGATGCATAAGATATTATTCAGGGACCAAAAAGGGAAGTCTATGGTAACTTCCAAGAGGATCTATAAGATCAAGCATGTAGCTGATGTAAGTATCAAGAAATACAAAACAAGATCCATAGATAGAGGTTTCTCATAAATTGAGGGAGTCGTCCATGATGAGACACTTGACCCAGTGAACCGATTCACTTCCATCCGTACCACCATCCATGAGTTGGAATCTATAACAGATAGATAGATTCTTGATGAGTTTGGATTTCAGCAAGAGTGTTGTTGATCCAAACCTATATAGTGTTGGTGACGAGAACCTGATCCCGATGACTTACTCAGAAAGCCTATTTAAAAATAAATAAAAATAAAATTAGCAAGCATTGACTTCTGATTGTCATAAAGGATCCGAGTATGATACACTACTTCTTGGGACAAGACGTATGACAAAATATAAATCCACCGTGATGGATTTAAAGAAGAAGATTGATGTTGATTCAAGACGAGACCAATCCACAGTTGATTGGATCTCTGATGTATCCGGTTAAAACACCAGACTTGATTCATGTCGATTCAGATTGAGCAGAAAGTACAGTGGACCGGAAGAGCACATCTTGTTGATGTTCTACCTTGAAATCTTCCATAATTTCCTATTGCAGCAGGAAACATAACTCTGTAGCCTTAAGTGCACCAGAGACGGAGTATATATATAGCAATAAGTGTGCAAAGCAATGTGGCTTCACATATTTCTGACATATCTACTTGACCATGAGGTAGATCCTATGTTGATGACAGAGAGCCATATATGAAGCTCCTTACAGAACCCAGAGCTTCCTCATGGTTTATCACACAGAGAGATAAAATTTTCTTATATCAGAGATATGATGCAGAAGAAAATTGTATACTTGCAGTACCCTTCTCCACCTGAGCAGACTGCAAACTTCTACTTGGTGAAGAACTCCTTCCGAGTTAAGAGGGAGTATGGATGACCATTGTCCAAAAACAAAAAACTTAGAGTACATCGATATGAGACTTGGCTTGATGGAGAATGCCTCCTTAGTTGAGAGGGAGTGTTGATGAATGCAACTATAGGAGACATCCTCCAGCTTACAAACCTGTGAGATGTGGAATATAGTAACTATGTGAAGTCTTACTCTCAACTTACAAACCTGAGAGAAAGCCCCTAATAAAGGGTTTGTGGTTCTAGCCTGGTACAAGGGCTAGGAATGTATATGGCCTCCTCCATGACGTGAGAGAGAAGAACTCCAGATGATTATCCGATGTAAGAGCGATCTGTTGACTTAGGAGGTGCCTGTGGTTGGGCACAAGGTGAACGTGGGAAATCCATAAAAACTTAAAAGCGCTGGGCATATCATCATGAGAATAAGAACAAAGATGATGTGATGGCCTCCTCTGAACAGCAACAGAGTTGATGTAAAGACTCCAGATGATCCTCCTGTTGGTGGCAGTGGGAAAGCAGATCTGTAGAGCAGACGTGACTATGGACTAGCATAAGTGCACGTGTGAGGACCTGGCTCATCTGTGTAATGCAACGACTCAGGTCTATGGCATCCCTATGGGTGTGGCCCCTAGTGGATGAGCACTAGTGGGTGTATCAGATCCTTTGCTATATAATGTTCAAGAGTCAGACCTACCTGTAACCCTAGTTATTATGTAAAGGGTACAGGTCGGCCCTATGTTAATATAATTAATATAAAGAAGATAATTAATAATGTGAATATTAATTATAATAATAAATATAATGATAAAGTGTATTTGACTTAGAGAGGTCGACCCTGTTGTGCCAATAAGATGCCCTTGCTAATTAGTCAAAGTCTAATATAAGTAGGAGATGATTCTCCATTGTAGAGTCATATCCTCCTCACATGTTTTGGAAATTTCAGCAAGTACATCTCTTTGGCAAAGGTGCGCACCTCTCTTGGGCGCTAGGGTTTTTAGGGCTTAAGCACCCTCTTGTGTGCTAAGTCATTCTTGGTGGTGAAAAGGTCTTTCTCTTGAAGAGTATAGAAAAGGATTTGGCTGGGTTTTTCTCCCTTGTTTGAGAAGGGTTTCCCAGGATATATCTTGTGTTCTTGTGCATGGTGTTTCTTTTTGTGATCTTGGTTGCTGCAACATTCTTGTTTATGGTTAAGACATGATGAAATTAAATGAACTACATGCTTAACCTAGCTTATGAAAACTCGACACCTCCTAGCACCAGTCAGAGCCTCCTTCGCTGCTGTCCCAGTCTACGACATCCCTGTCACCCTAGGCCGAGGCACTTCTAGGCCTGTTCCAGCTTGGCCGAAGCTCCTGGACCCTAGCCGCAGCTCCTCCCAGCTTGGCCAAGTCCCCTTCTTGCTGTAGCTAGGCTCGACTTGCCCTTTCTTGGCTACCAGATGCCACACAGACCTGTGGCAGCTTACCTTGCACCAGCGACTGCCCCTCTCCTTGACTTACCTGCCCAAACAAGAGACAAAAACAACAGACTGAGGCCTAGTGGCCTCTCTCCATGGGTGGACTACAATCACCAAAGGCTTGGACTGAAATCACCAAGCTCTCCACCTTATCACTCCACAATAATGAAATGTCAAAATGACTTCTCTCCTTTATGTACAAGTCTTAGGGGTCATCAAGGAAGCCCCTCCACGAGTCATCATCAAATTGGACTTACATGTAAGCCCCATACAAACCCACGAAGCCCATCACCAAGTCCCAGCTCAAAATACAAGGGTGTTTTCACCAAATGAAAGGGCTAATCTGGTGCCCACGATGATTCCTATGTGCCTGGCACCTAGGCCAATAGTGGGAATGCCTCCCGACGCTACAAAAGCATCAACATGAAAATATATTGCCTATTATATATGTCCCTGTTCCTAAAACACATTCTTAATTTTTTTTCCACGAGGGGATAGGATGCAAATGCATCTACTGAGTTACTATTAGGATACCGGTGATGAATCATCCTAGTTCACCCCTGGAGTGAGGTGATTGAAAATGATCGTTAATAAACATCCCATGCAGCTGAAACTCGCCCAGACAATGCCATTCAACATTTATCACCCTTTCCCCTTTGGAATTTGGGCTAAACAAATTTGTGGCTCGACCAAGTTATCATATCTAGGCTGTAGCCTCACTCACTGATCAACACAAGTAGATCCACAAAGAAAATATCTTAATCAAATAAATATAATAGGTTCTGAAATACGTCAACTAGACAAATAAAACCAGAGGATCAACATAGGGAATACCATAATAACAATATCCTACCTCATACCTTCCACAATATAGGAAAAAGGGGATGAAACCCCTAAACATAAAATAAGGAATAAACTGCTTCAGGATGAAATCTCGATAGAGGAAATATAAACGTAGCATTTGATCACCACTCTTAAGCAAAAACTAAGGTTTGTGATCATGCATGTATAAGATGCAATTGAAGCAATATAATAATTAGATAAAAAGAGAGTTCCTCATAAATTACAGTACTTATTATAGAAAATTAGAATAATATAGTAGTACCTTTGACAAGACATGCTTCAAAGGAATACAGATGCTTAAATGCTATATCTTTCAGCAAAGATGCCATAATCAAATTCAGTTTGCATGTGTAGATATTTTTGTGGCACACCAAAATCATGGGTCATATGATACACTTTCAACTCTAGATACAAAATTATGGCCATTCAAAGTTATAGGCTTAAACCCTTAGTGATTTGAAGATTTCTCAGTATGGACAAGTGGTGCACAGTTTTTGAGAAGAAATCTCATGTATGGAATGTGGAAAAATGTGTTCAATTAAGGGGTACTAATGTGAGGAACGATTTCAATTAATGTTCTTGTTATAGGTCGGCCTGGATGTCCAAATTAGGCATTATTACAGTTCATTTAACTATTATATTGCAGGTCAGCCTTACTACTTTGGTTTTACATTGTCATTTTGTGTTTAAGTAGGCCTTCATCAACAGTAACTGTGGCTACCGTTCAGGGGTCAAGTTGATTCATTTCTCCTATAAAATTGGGCCATAACATCGCCTTTGGTGCATGGATTTGTTATTGGTAGATTATGATTTGATATATTTTGGATGTATGGATTCTGTCTTTACAAAGTATTATTGTTTAACTTGTCATATAGAGCATAGCCGGTTTTAAGATGTTAGGGCATTATCATGAATTTACTTTAGACTTGCAACTTGTATTGCTTTGCAAGTAGTCTTAGCTGTCTATCAACACTTAGTTTGAGTGAGTGTGAAAATTTGAGCCCCACTAAATTTGCTGCAGGGAAAGGTGACCATCTTGGTTGTCACCTAATAGTATTATGTTATAAACAGCATTCTATTGATCTTTATAGATCACAAGTTGAACCACTCAAAAGATTTGTCATTTATATCGACTTTTTAACGGCAATTTACCTATTACACTTGAAGATTTATAATCGCGCATATACAAAACAACTTACAATCTTACTGTATTATGGTTGGTTCACACCGAACAAGCTTCCTGACTGATTTAGATTTACTTTAGAATATAAATATTCCTGGTTCACTAACATTAGATGCATGTAAAAAATACATATATCATCTAATAGCTAGCATATCTAGCATTGAAATTATACTTGGCATGTGGCTAAATCCATTCCTCTTATGCTTATTTTACAGCTGAAGTGCAGTTACAGGATTTCACCAGTGCATCTAATAGAAGGGAAAGATTTTGCAAAGGCTCTAATTCTTCCATGTTACTAGGTGCAAAACGTGGAATGATATTATCTTTCCAGCCATTGTCAATTTCTTTTCAAAATATCCAGTATTTTGTCGACATGCCTGTGGTAATACTTTAGCTGAACCTCCCTGAAGTCATTTCTGGTGTGATTGAACTGTGTAGGATTTTTTCCTCTTCATGAAGTCATCTAATTTATTTTGTGCCAGGAAATGAAAGAACAAGGAGTAACAGAGAAAAGACTTCACCTGCTGAAAGATATTACAGGAGCTTTCAGGCCAGGTGTTTTGACAGCTTTAATGGGTGTCAGTGGAGCTGGGAAGACGACACTGATGGATGTTCTCTCTGGAAGAAAGACTGGTGGTCATATTGAGGGAGATATACGAATTTCAGGCTTCCCAAAGGTGCAAGAAACATTTGCCCGAATATCAGGTTACTGTGAGCAGAATGACATACATTCTCCACAAGTTACTGTCYRCGAGTCACTGATATTTTCATCTTGGTTGCRCCTTGSWCCTGAAATAGATTCAAAGACCAAGAAGGTGACCTATGCAAATGARTCCCTCMSCACAATCTTACTACTGYTAATAGATGCCTAAWTTTTWTWTTTTKTYTTTCTTYTGTTTCTGATAGCAGCATGGGTTGCTTTGCTAACATTGAGTTTTCYGTTTACAGMTTTTTGTAARTGAAGTCATGCARCTGGTTGAATTAGATGRTCTGAAAGATGCKCTAGTGGGCATTCCTGGTGTMAGTGGTTTATCTACTGAGCAACGCAAAAGATTGACAATTGCAGTAGAGCTTGTCACAAATCCTTCWATCATATTCATGGATGAGCCCACYTCMGGTTTAGATGCACGTGCTGCTGCTATAGTAATGCGGGCAGTGCGGAATATMGTGGACACRGGAAGGACAGTAGTTTGCACTATTCACCAGCCAAGTATTGACATTTTTGAAGCATTTGATGAGGTAGATTTATATAATATATATTTTAAAGGACTATTACTAAATATTGAAAAGCCTGATATATTCCTTTTGGGATGACGGATGCATTTACATTGTCTGRCTGATGGGAACTTTTGACTGGTTACAGTTACTGCTAATGAAGCGGGGAGGTGAAATTATTTATGCTGGTGCATTGGGTCACCATTCAAAAAACGTTATTGAGTATTTTGAGGTAGAAGAACAAGACCTGATACCATGCAGTTTTGGTTATGTCCAAGTACAATAGGTTTGTTGCTCGAGAGACCAAGCCTCCAGGGAAGTTTATGTAATAGTGCTTTGCTTTAATTTCATCTGCAGTCTATTCCAGGAGTGCCAAAGATTAAGAACAAGTATAATCCTGCAACATGGATGTTAGAGGTCACCTCTATGGGTGCAGAGCAGCGCCTTAGTATAGACTTTGCTCAGATCTATAAAGAGTCAACTCTTTTTTGGTAAGTACAGGGGAAGCCCTTGGAACCAATAGATTTCTAAACCCTTTTTGATCTTACAAACCAGTAAAATTCTTTCTTTTTCAATAATTTCTGAAATACTGATAAATCTCATTTTGTTAAGGCAAAACAATGAACTCGTTAAGGAGTTATGTACCCCAGCTCCAGATGCCAAGGACCTTCATTTTCCAGCTGACTATGCACAGTGTGCTTGGAAACAATTCACAACCTGCCTATGGAAACAGTTTTGGTCATATTGGCGAAGTCCTGGTTACAATTTAGTGCGCTTATCCTTCAGTTTTCTTACTGCATTGCTCTTTGGTACTATCTATTGGCAACAAGGGACTAAAATGTAAGCTAATTCGTTGCAGGTCATAACACGCTTTATCTGTTCAGTATACAATCTAACACTTATTTTAAACAGGGTCATCCAGTTTTGAATGCCGGATTACCTGATAGTGAAAAACATCTGTGCTAACCGTTGCTTTTTAAATCTATTTGCACATAATTCAGTACTGGCAAGCAAATGAAGAGCATTTACATTGTTGGCCTATTTGTAACAGAAATAATCAAGAAGACCTGCTAAAGATGATGGGGGCCATGTTTGGTGCCATGTTATTTATAGGAATAAATAATTGCTCCTCTGTGCAACCCCTTGTTGACATGGAACGCCAGGTATTCTGTAGAGAAAAAGCAGCTAGGATGTATTCTCCAATTGTATATGCTTTAGCACAGGTAAGGAATCCAAGGTCATACTGAAAGTGACCTGAAAAATATTGATAGTCTTTGTCGAATTCTTTCTCTTAAATTTGCACATTTTTAGCATATCTTAGTTTCCATAGAAGCTTACAACAAATTTATTGGACTTAAAAGTCATGAGCAGTAGAATATAATCATATCTCTGAACGAGGTTACATATGTCTATTCTATAACATCATATTCTAATATATTTTGAAATGGTCGATCACTGATAATTATATCAGGATAATAAAAAAATTGACAAACCAGAGAGACCTTTATATTTAACAAGATTATCTCTTGTGGTTTCTTATTTGCTGCAGGTAGTGGTGGAACTCCCATATACTCTTTTCCAAACAATTCTCTATGGAATTATTACATACTCAGTGATAGGTTTCCATTGGTCTGTGGATAAATTCTTTTGGTACCTCTTTGTTACTCTCTGCACTTTTCTCTACTTCACTTACTATGGGATGCTGACAGTAGCAATCAGTCCAAATGCTCAAGTTGCAGCTGTAATTGCATCTGCATTTTATTCCATCTTCAATCTTTTTTCAGGCTTCCTCATTACAAGACCTGTGAGTGTACTAAATCTTAAATGCATGATATTGAACTAGCTAGAGATATGGAAAAAACTTTTTGTATGGACAACTAGTGTGCTTGCACTCCAAATAGGATGTTTTCAGGGATATTTCATTGATGAAAAATTCGTGGGCAAAATTGTTGCAGCAACTCCCAGGGTGGTGGGTTTGGTACTATTGGATTTGCCCTTTAGCTTGGACTTTGAATGGGCTCGTAACTTCTCAATATGGAGATATGAGAAAGAAAATCAGTATTGATGGCAAGCCTGAACAAGCAATTGAAGACTTCTTGAAAGATTATTTTGGATTTCAACGTGACTTCTTGGGTGTTGTGGCTGCAGTCTTGGTGATCTTCCCTGTATTCTTTGCACTCTTGTTTTCTATATCCATAAGCAGATTCAATTTTCAGAAGAGATGATAACCATGTTTACAAGAGGACTGCTATTAGTGTTGTATATGTAACCACAACATCCACATTATGTATTATACTTTACATGAGCCATTTTGTGCATAAGCTCATGATTTTGTAAAAATGTTATATTTGTAAAAGTGTTACTTTAATATAATAAGAGTCTAGTACATTGGGCTATGGTCTAGTGATTGAGATAGGTTCTCGCCATGCTTAAGACCTGTTACCGCCCAAACTAGTAGTCCTACAAGGTCTTAGACTCTTATGGGAGCAACACAAGGGATAGGTGCCCATTGTCACCACAAACCTATCCTCTCTGTTCAAGCCCAACTCCCACTCCCAGAAGGCTTTGGGAGGCTTCCTTATAACACAACACAATCACCTTGCCCAACTGACTAGTAGATCAGTGCCTTAAATAACGGGCTATGTTGAAAGGGGTAGGAGTTAATTATTTTTAATGCTTGCTGAAATAAAGTTATTGCAGAAAATAGATTGACCAAACAAAAAACCAATCTTACCCTTCACTCTAAAAAAATGATAAAAATGAAATGCAAGAGAAAGGGGAAATGATCTTACCACTTTTCCGGATGACTAGCTATGTGAGTATGTTGACCAAAGTGGCTGAAAATGAGTAATTTCCTTGTTGTCCTGTTAAATTAGACATGCAAAACACAGTAAAACGCATAAAACAACAAGGAAAATGACTTTTTTGGGCTTCCCACAAGTGAAAAAATGCACTAGATCACTAGATCTGTGGGTAGGAAGGTTAGGACAACGAAGTATAAGTGTTTACTAAGCCCAATAACCTTCAGTTCTGCTGTAAATTTAGTTTCCCTTCAGTTTTGTTGTAAATTTAATTTCCAGCACACTGAAAATCACTTTTGCAGAATTGGGGTTCAAATCCCCCTAGGGTCAAAACCCAAAATTTGCTATAGCAAAAAATTTGAATTGTTGGGCTGTGTTTAAGCTCTATAGTGACCAAACATAAAGATATACAATGTAAATCAAATATGGAATTGAAATAAAAGGGTTTGAAATGATAAAACTCACGAAATACACCCTTTTAAAGTGTCCACCAAGTGTAGATATGAATAGTTTACTTGTTGTTTTACTGCAAATCTACACACTTATTCTCAAATAAACCCTTGTAAAAGATGTTAAATAAAACAAATAACACAAGATAATATTTATCTCGGGGTAGAGAGAAATCCCACAAGGAAAAAACCCCAAGATCTATTAGCTTAATCAAGATAAAATTGAATCACAAAGCTAGGGTATGATTTTTTTGTATTTTTTGTAATAAAATATGATTGAGAGTATTTATAATTAAAATGGTTGAGGAAATTGAGAGATTTTTCTTACCTTTAATTATTACCTTATGATGTCTCTGGCTTGTGCGATTATGGCCCCACGAGCTTAAGATTAGCTGGATAGATCTCTAGACAATTGGGTTTGGAGTGGAAGCACTATTGCCCCCAATGTTAGAGATTTTGCCAATAAATGGGTTCTTCCTTGGCTCTTGCTAGGAAAACTCCTCTACAGAATGGTTTCCAAGATACTAATCAACTTGGGATGAAGAGATAATCGGCTACTTCGTTGAAGCTACTCCCAAAGGAGTTGGTCCAACCACTTGGGTGTATTATCCTTGGATTCCACAAAGAGAGTAAGGAGACGAAGACATATCTTCTTCTCTTCCACATGACTATGTAGCCCCTCAATGGATTGGTTGAATATATTCCACAAGTCTCCTAAAGAACCCCTACCAAGAACACAATTACAAATATCCAAGGCCAAGAAAAACAAGCATTACAACATATAATCCACAGTGACACAAGATAATTAAGTTATATAAAATGGCATTATGATCTCACAGAGTTTCAACAACTAAAAAAATGAGAGGAGTAGATAGTCTTATATAGTTAAATTTGTAATGGCTAGTTTCTAATTCCCTCATTAAAAATAATATTCTTGGTTTGCACATCCACAATTAGTTGGAGGCTAAACCACTCTACAATATTTTTATTATATCAATCTTGGTAAAAAATGGGATAAATCCATTCAAAAATCACTTGACCAATTTATTTAGTGGAGGAAATAAACTTAGGGACAATTTCCCCTTGAGAAATAAGCATAACCGCTATATTTTGTCCACATTGACTATTCTTCCTTTCAACGGCTAGTTTGACTTGTCAAATCAATTAATGAGTAGTTGCAATTTGTCCCAAAGAGCAGAATTTGGTCATTTAGTGGTTAAATTAATCACTTTGCTTGAAAATAGAGCATCTTTGAATAAAATTAATTACTTTGCAGGTGGAGAAAGAATCTTTGACTTGCCAAAACTATTCCAATGCTAGAATACCCCAAACATTCCACTCCTTGACCATTTGGCCTTGTAAAATGTGCCTCGTGATTTTTTAGAAGAAGTGGGATGATTTTTATCTTGGGAGGTAATATCTCCCTCAATATTTTATGAATGAAAATTCTGCAATATGGGTTTTGCTCGTGATTTTTTTTTTGGTCATTCTAAACCCATGTTGTATTTTTCCCTCGAGGAACCATTGCCTCAAATACATGCACTGCATGAAAAGACGTGCAATGATGAAAACTACCTTAATAATTCATCAATCACGATTTTGCAATATGGGTTTTTCTTGTGAATTTTTTCAAGTCATTTTGAACCCATGTTGTATTTTTGCCACAACCTCCAATCCTATCCAAGACGAGAGATAGTGAGACAGGGACATAAAGAGATTGATCATGATCGAACCAAGTCTGGAAGTCCACTACAAAAATCGTCTACTATGGTTTACATGGCTTTAACTTGCATCCTTGGGCCTACAATGGCGTAAGCTAAAATGAAAACTCTAGGGTACCTCCTGGAGAGGTAGCAACAAACTCCAATTGTGGACACGTGCTCTTTCTGAGAAGATGTGAGAACCCCAAAACCTCAACCTGTAGACTTGAAACAATCTCAAAGAAGACATCAAATGCTAGGAGAGGGAGTAAGCCATGAAGTCTCATCCCTCCTAGAAAGAAAAAATAAAATAAAGCAAAAATGCCATTTAATCTATGAAATAGAAATGCTAAAATGAGAAATTGAAATGAAAATGCTAAAATGAGAAATTGAAATGAAAATCTAAACTAATGCTCATGGTAGAGCTTATTCTGACAAGCCAAAAAATTTGATTAACATTATCAAACCAAAATTTTAACTACTATTACTCAACTGAAATCATATAATCAAAATTTGAAAGGAAATAGTGGCAAAATGAAAGCATCTAAACTAAACTACACTAATGCTCATAATATAGAGCTTATCCATTCCTACCTACTCTAATCAAGGAAAAATAACATTTTAAGTAAAATCATATAGCCACTGCAACCAACAAATAAACTCATCATTACCTTGGGTTTTACCTTTTTGTTTGGTTGGTAGGTAGAAGAGTGATATGTTAAACCTCTACCAAGCATATGTCGGTAACTCTTTCATGACTCGGAAGGTTCATGCGATGGGATAAGGATCATCATGCAAAAGAGCTACAACAAAATGCCATGGATCCCTTGTAGTGTTGCATGCTTCTTCAATCCACAAATCAACATGGCTGATGTACTTGTCATTCTCATTGTCATTGTTGCACCATTCATTAGCACTGCTCATTGAATTGTCAAGTAAACGAGGCTTGGATGGCGGCTCCAACTGGAACCTGCATGAAAACTGATGCTCCCTCTGGATGTATTTAATCACATACCCACACATATGACGAGATAATAAATAAGAACTGAAAACAAAAGGAAACTCACACCTTATGGTTGATTGTTGTGGCATGAAAAGAGGACAACTCATGAAGTATGTTTGATACTGTAAGTGTTGCTTGCCTACTATTGTGACCCTCAAACTTTCATTATCAAATGGATCTTTCTACACTTGAGAGTTATTGATTAAGGATATCCATGATTGAATTACTTTTGTTGCGTCTTGAATGTGTAAACTCCCATTTTGGCCCTGTAAAGCTGCCTGTTCCTATAATATGGCCACACTTGGTTGATATGGCCAAAAATCTGCAATCTCATGCTCATTAGTCTATGTATCATAGATGGGATCACCATCAAAATGGTAATAACATGTATCCCATTTACATCTGTCAATCTGGAGGAATGCATCAATACTTTCAATCTCTATACAATCATGTTTTTTTTTTTCCGATGAAGAACTGCCCACAAAGTTGTCCCCTTCCGAATCACTATAAGATGTATCATGAGAATTAGATGATTGAAAAGGAACATGGATTGTCAATTTTGTACTTTCATTTGGAGGTGGGAGGGTGGGTTCCTGAATATCACTGTTGTCAATGCTATTTTCATCACTGTAATCTTCAATTGTATCTTGATTCTTAGTGGAAAGGTAAGAGGAATATTCTCTATTGTTTTCCTGTTGAGGTAGCACATTAAGATCCATTGTAAGGTCTTCTTTGTCTCCGAATTCCTTGAGACTTTCGAGGTAAAGTTGTCATTCCTTGTTCATACTTGCCTCGTCCATTTCTTCGAGGCTTTTCAAATAGGCCTCCCATTCATTGTCCTTTTCTAAAATTGGGTGATCATGGAATAATAGCTCATGGGAGGGGGAAGAATGATGAACCTCTTCCATACAAATCTTGTGATCTTTGTTATTATTGTTGATCTCAATATCTTCCATAGGATGACCAAGACCGTCCTTAATAAGTCTCCGTGCGGCATATAAATCTCTTATTTCATGGACTAGGAGCAACCAACTTGCCAAATCACAATCCCACCTTAAACAAAATGCTTCCAAAAACTTTGCAAATGACGGAAACATGCCTTTTCCAAGGCTTTCATATCAAATCTGCACAGACCCTTTCAAACTAATGTTGAAATATTTCATCATGATATCCTCATGAAGAAAGTCATTTTTCTTGTAGTATATGATGAATGCAGAAACATGTTTCACAACTGAATCCCCATATACATAGAAGATAGGTAGGTCTTCCTACCCATATATATGATCGTGGGGAAAATTCTTCATACCTGAAAAGTCAACCGGATTATAACATTATGCTAACCATGGAGGGAGATCCTCCATGTTTATTAATAGGAGCTAGAAACAAGGCTAAAATGAAAATCTGAGATGAAAAATATCTATGAGAATACCACAATGGAGTCGCCAATACATATCTCACTTCTTACCTCAGATATTGACTTCTTGTTTGTACCTCTTTATTACGTTTTATTCAAGTGGAGTCTCCAGGTGAGACACTACAAGTTAGAGATGATAATAGAAATCTCACCAATGTACAAACAAAATATTACTAGAGATTGGACATTGGAGTTGCTAGTGTTGGACACTTTTAATTGCACTATATTTTTTTTTCTTCAATCGAGTCGCTAGATGAGATCCTGAAATGTTAGCATATAAATCCAAAACAATCTCATCAAAGTACAAAACAATAAATCTTACCGATGTATATGTCATTGGGGACCCTTTGGTTTGAAAACCTTGTTCCCCGACAACGACGCCAAAAAATGTTACCGCCCAAACTAACAGTCCTACAAGGTCTTAGACTGCTATGGGAGAAACACAAGGGATATGTGCTCAATGCCACAACAACACCTATCCTCTCCCTGTTCAAGCTCAACTCCCACTCTCAAAAAGCTTTGAGAGGCTTCCCTATAACACAACACAATCACCTTACCCAACGGATTAGTAGATCAATGCCTTAAATAATGAGCTATGGTGAAGGGGGTAGGAGTTAATTATTTTTAATGCTTTATAAAATAAAGTTATTGCAGAAAATAGAATGACCAAACAACAAACTAATCTTACCCTTTACTCTCCAAAAAATCATAAAAATGAAGTACAAGAGAAAGGGAAATTATCTTACCACTTTTTCGGATGACTAGCTATGTGAGTACCTTGACCAAAGTGGCTGAAAATGAGTAATTTCCTTGTCCTATTAAATTAGACCTGCAAAACACAATAAAATGCATAAAACAACAAGGAATATGGTTTTTTTGAGCCTCCCACAAGAATGCACTAGATCACTAGATCCGTTGGTAGGAAGTTTAGGGAAGCTAAGTATAAGTGTTTACTAAGCCCAATAACCTTCAGATCTGTTGTAAATTTAACTTCCAGCAAGCTAAAAATTACTTTTGCAGAATCGGGGTTCAAATCCCCTTAGGTTCAAAACCCAAAATTTGCTACAGCAAAAAACTTGAATTGTTGAACCGTGTTTAAGCTCTATAGTGACCAAAATTAAAGATATACAATGTAAATCAAATCTGGAATTGAAATAAAAGGGTTTGAAATGATAAAAATCACGAAACACACCCTTTTAAAGTGTCCACCATGTGTAGATCTGAATAGTTTACTTGTTGTTTTATTGCAGATCTGCACACTTATTCTCAAATAAACCCTTGTAAAAGATGTTAAATAAAACAAATAACTCAAGAGAATATTTATCCCGGGGTAGGGAGAAATCCCACAAGACAAAAACCCCAGGATCTACTAGCTTAATTAAAATAAAATTGAAACACAAAGCTAGGGTATGATTTTTTTGTAATAAAATATGATTGAGAATATTTATAATTAAAATGGTTGAGGAAATTGCGAGATTTTTCTTACCTTATGATGTCTGTGGTTTGTGCGATTATGGCCCCACGAGCTTAAGATTGGTTGGATAGATCTCTAGACAATTGGGTTTGGAGTGGAAGCACTATTGCCCCCAATACTAGAGATTTTACAAATAGATAGGTTCTTCCTTGGCTCTTGCTAGGAAAGCTCCTCTACATAATGGTTTCCAAGATACCAATCAACTTGAATCAAAGAGATAATAGGCCACTTGGTTGAAGCTACTCCCAAAGGAGTTGGTCTAACAACTTGGGTGTATTACCCTTGGATCCCACAAAGAGAGTAAGGAGACGAAGGCTTATCTTCCTCTCTTCCACGTGACTATGTAGCCCCTCAATGGATTGATTGAATATCTTTCGCAAGTCTCCTAAAGAACCCATGCCAAGAACACAATTACAAATATCCAAGACCAAGAAAAGCAAACATTACAACATATAATCCACAGTGACACAAAAGAATTAAGTTCTGTAAAATGGAATTATGATCTCACAAAGTTTCAACAACTAAAAAAATGAGAGTAGCTAGCCTTATATAGTTAAATTTGTAACGACTAGTTTCTAACTCCCTCATTAAAAATAATATTCTTGGTTTGCACATCCACAATTAGTTAAAGGCTAAACCACTTGAAAATATTTTTATTACATCAATCTTGGTAAAAAATTAGATAAATCCATTTAAAAATCATTTGACCAATTTATTTAGTGGAGGAAATAAACTTAGGGACAATTTCCCCTTGAGAAATGAGCATAACGACTATATTTTTTCCACATTGATTATTATTCCTTCCAACCGCTAGTTTGACTTGTCAAATCAATTAATGAGTAGTTGCAATTTGTTCCAAAGAGGATATATTGGTCATTTAGTGGTTAAATTAACCACTTTGCTTGGAAATATAACATCTTTGAATGCAATTAATTATTTTGCATGTGGAGAAAGAATCTTTGACTTGCCAAAATTATTCCAAGGCTAGAATACACCAAACATTCCACTCCTTGACCATTTGACTTTGTAAAATGTGCCCGACGATTTTATAGAAGAAGTGGGACGATTTTCTCTTGGGAGGTAATATATCCCTCAATATTCCATCAATGGAAATTCTGCAATATGGGTTTTGCTTGTGATTTTTTCTGGTCATTTTGAACCCATGTTGTATTTTCCCCCAAGGAACCACTTCCTCAAAATACGTGCATTGCATGAAAACTCATTCAATGATGAAAACTCCCTTAATAATTCATAAATCACGATTTTTCAATATGGTTTTTTTTTGTGAATTTTTTCTAATCATTTTGAACCCATGTATTTTTGCCTCCAAGGTGTATCTACATGAAAAGATGTGTAATGCTGAAAATTCCCTTTATATTTTGTCAATCACAATTTTGCATCATGGGTTTTGCTCATGATCTCTTTTCGGTCATTTTGAACCCATGTTGTATTTTTTCCTTGGGACCTTTGCATGAAAATACGCGCACTGCATGAAAATATGTTCACTATTGATCCAGGTGGATATTGGTGGCCACCCATCTATTCCAACTGGCTCCTCGTGTCCATTTTTGTTCAGCACATCCTTCTGTATTGCTTCATAATTGTGAGTTCTACACTTTTGGGGTTGTCTGAAGCCCCACACATTCTCCAGGTGGATACGGGTGGCCTCTCTCCTAATCCAACTGGCTTATTTTGTATGTTTTCATGTCAACACATCTTGCTGTACTTTTAGGGTTGTTTTGGGGCCTTAAGCGTTGTTTTTTTGGCTTGCTACAGTTAGATTGTAGTTGGAGTCAAAGTCTAATGGCGAAATGCATAGTTCTCTGAAAGACCTTTCCAACAGGCTATCACGTGCCTAAAATGGAGGTCATATGCAAAAGTTACGACCCTAGGAAGTTGAGGTACCAAATTACACCAACTTACCCATAGGGCCCACATGACTTTTGGCATTTCACCTTCTAGGGTTAGGTTTTTGGATGTATAGGGTTTTGACATTCGTGAGTAATATGAAAAGGGACTCTAGAGCTTCATTGTAATCCATTTTGCTCAGGCGAATGTGCGTAGCAACTACATCTCTTCTCAGAGATAGCTACCACCATTCGAGCAAGTTTCAGTTCTGCAGTTTTACAGTTTCAACCTATTTAATTATTTAATAGAAGATATTTTTCATTGGATATTTGTGTTATTCTTCCTATCTCTGTGTTTATTGTATTTAGTCTATTAATCAGTTCGTTCCGCTCTTAACTTCTGATCAATGGTATCAGAGCGGTTTGCTCTTCATTTATTTTTCTTTGTGCATGTCCCCGACAAGGTCTGGGTACAAGAAGTTGGGACTCAAACCAATAGAGCCATTATCAGATTGACTGCACCGAGCCCGACAACAACCCATGGGAGACGAAAAGAAAGATGACGGAGCAGGAGATCCTATTAAAATGTTGCTTGAGGAAGCCCTCACATGAAAAAGGAACGAAATGATGGACAAATTCGCACAGATCTTTCGACGGTTTCCCACGGGAGAAGCATCTTCATCAAGCGGTCATGCAACCCCCTTCAAGGTACATGTAAATTTTGATATTCCATTATTTGAAGGACTGATAGATACAAATGCTGTAGATAAATGGGTGAATGTACTCAAAGGATATTTTTTAGTCCACGATTATTCTGATAGGGAAAATATCACTTTTTAACTCCTCAAGGCCATTCCCCATGTTAAAGACTGGTGGGATACTTACTCTGACCAAAGGGTTGTGGAGTAATTTGTAATTTTTGTGGTGGCCCCTACATGGGATTCCTTCCGGGACACCATCAAAGAACAATACTACCCTGTTGGAAGCTACGAGGACCAGTACACCAGATGGACCACCCTATGTCAAGAAAGGGACTAGAAAGTACCAGAATTCACCAATATTTTCCATACCCTACGCACCAAATTGGGTATCAAAGATTCTGAGCGACATCTGGTGCTAAAATATCGCGACTGTTTGCATAGATACATTCAAATATAAATGGAGTTCCTGGACATCGCCTCATTGGGCATGGCTTATAGATACACTGTCAAGATCGAGCATAAATTTAAGCAGAAACAACGAGAGTTTGGATCTTCAAACTCCTCACAGCTGAAGTAGGGCAAAGGAAACCCCAACCCACACAATAAGGGACAACGTTGAGATGGCCACCCTCAAGATAATCTGTCCAAGACACAACACAAGAAGGGCAACGAGAAGACGAAGAAGGATACGTGAAAACGGTGTGAGTACCATAAATGTCCTTGGCACAACATCAACGAATGTCACTCCAAGCAGTCCCTCGTGGCCGAGTTGAAGGCTTCCAAGTCAGAGGTTGATTATGATTTCGAGTCAAATCCCGAAGGAGGGAAGCGAATTATCGATCTTGAACCTAGTGCCACGGTCACTACCACCAAATTCCAACCAAGCGAACCAAAAGAACTAGAGGAAGGGAAACACCTCTTTCACTCGCATATGTGGGTCAAGGGGGCTCCGATTCATTTCATTGTCGACAACGGTAGTCAAAAGAACCTGATTTGAGCAGAGGTCGTCAAGCGGCTGGACTTGCCAACGACACCGCACCCATAACCCTACACCATCGGTTGGATTTGTCAAGGAAGAGATCTCCGTGTCAACCAACAATGTCGTTTGCCCTACGATATTAAGCCTTTCAAAGATGAGGTACTGTGAGATATTTATCCCCTTGAAGTTTGTGATGTTCTTTTAGGACAACCATATTTGTGGAAGCGTCATGCTATGTATGAGTCTAGACCCCGTAGTGTTATTATTACTTTGGGTAGACAATTGTACAGGATCCCAGAGGTGGCATCGCCTACTGCTATTTATTTAATCTCTACTAAGCAATGCAATAAGGCCATTTCATAGACTAGGAAGTTCGTCTTCTTTGTGATCTGTGCTCAAAGTAAGCGAAAGGTTGCCACCACATCCATGGCCTCTACACAATGCCTCTTTTTGTAGCAGAAGCAAGTGGATGAGATCATGGAAGAATACAGATACATCTTCGCCTCACCTACAGGGGTACCGACACAGTGCCAAGTCAAGCATCCAATTGATCTGACCCTCGACGCACCTCTACCTAATGGGCCAGTCTATTGGCGCTCACTGATGGAGAATGATGAAATCATGCATTAGATTCAAGAGCTTCTTCAAAAGGGGCACATCAGATCCAACTCCTCCCCTTGCGGAAGCCCGATTGTACTGGTGCAGAAGAAGGACAGGACTTGGCGACACTGCATTGACTACAAAGCCTTAAACAAAATAATAGTCAGGAACCGCTACCCCATTCCCAGGATTGATGACTTTCTTGACTGACTCAAGGGGGAAAAGTTCTTCAACAAGATTGACTTGAAGTTTGGCTACCACTAGGTTCCCATCGAACCAACTAATGTCTGGAAGACAACCTTCAAGTCTAAAGAAGGTCTCTATGAATGGCTAGTCATGCCCTTTGGCTTAACAAATGCACCAACCACTTTCATGAGGTTTATGGATGATGTATTGAGACCCTTCACCAACTCCTTTGTGGTAGTATATTTGGATGACATCCTCATCTTCAGTAGAATGTGGGAGGAGCATATGCGACATATTCAACAGGTTTTGAGCACTCCGCGACAACACAAGCTTTATACCAACTTGGAAAAATTCTCTTTTGGCATGAACATGGTCCAATTCCTAGGCTACATTGTTGATGAGCATGGGGTACATGTTGATCCAGCTAAGATCCAAGTCATCCGTGGCTAGACAGACCTGACCACATTAACCGAGCTTTAGAGATTATTAGGACTAGCCCATTTCTACCGATGGTTCATGTTGGGATTCTTCCATATTGCATGGGCCCTCAGCCAGGTGACCAAGGGCAGTGGTAGCACCAAGTTCATGTGGGGGAAGGAGCAACAATGAGCATTCGATGATATGAAACATCGCTTGTGCTCAACTCCAATACTCTCCTTTCTCGATCTGCAACAACCATTCAAGATTGAGACTGATGCATCTRACTATGCTGTGGGYGCAGTTCTCACTCAACACGGGCATACTGTGGCATACCATAGTGAGAAACTCTTCGATACTGTCCGCAAATACCCCACCTATGACAAGGAAATGTATTCCATTGTACAAGCCTGTCGTCAATGGAAACATTACATTCCAGGGAAAGAGACGATCATACACACTGATCACAAGCCTTTGCAGTTCATACAGACAGATGGAAAATTGCAGAACGACCGCCATCAGAAGTGGTCGACGTACCTGCTACAGTTCCATCTCAACATAAAGTATAAGACATGTATCTCCAATCGTGTCCTTGACTGCCTCAATCGGTCTCCTGTGGTTGCACTCACCACTGTGCTCCAGTCCTGTGGACATGAAGCATTAGAGTGGCCCCAAATTTATCAACAAGATCTGGACTTCGCCACCACATATCATATCTTGAGTACAGACCTCACTGTCATTGATTTTCACATTCAGGACAAACACTTATGCCACCTAGGCCATCTTTGTGTTCCTACAAGCGAGCGTGCAAAGATGATTTGGGAAGCCCACTACAGTCGGGTGGCAGGACATTTTGGCGTAGAGAAAACTGTGGCCGTTCTTCAGAAACATTTTTATTGGCCAAAACTTTGACAAGATGTCACCAAGTATATCAGATATTGCATTGCCTACACCATTTCCAAGCTAGACATCAACAAGCAAGGCTTATACACCCCTCTTCCTATTCCCGAGAAGTCGTGGGAATCCATCTCAATGGATTACATGTTTGGTTTGCCATCCACCAAGCATGGAAATGGCTGCGTGTTTGTGGTCGTTGATCGGTTTTCGAAGATGGCCATCCTCACAAGATGTAAGAAGAATTTCACAGCGACGGATACTGCCAAGCTCTTCTTCGAACGAGTTTGGGTCCACTTTGGGATACCACATACCATCATCTCCAATCGAGAAAATAGGTTCCTCAACAACTTTTGGTCGAGTCTCTGGTCTCTTTTGGACACCAAGGTCACAAAATCCACTGCTTTCCACCCCCAAACCGATGGCCAAACTGAGGTCATCATTAAGATGATTGTGCACATCCTGCGCATGTACAACTCTAAGCATCCCCGTACATGGGACAAGAGTCTTCCATATGTCCAACAAAACTACAACATGGCTCTCCATAGTTCGACCGACCATAGCCCATTTCAAGTGGGTCTGGGATTCCAACCCTTGGGACCCATTGATGTTGCACTTCCTCTTGCCACTGCACAGACAGACTCTTCCCCTGATCAATTTGCAATCGACAAAGCCACCATATTCATTGAGTAGATTCAACACATCCGCCAATAGGTCCAGGAGATTTTGCAGAAATCCAATGCTAAGTACAAGCAACGCCACGATCAACACTGGGTACCACACTAGTTTCAGGTTGGTGATAAAGTCTGGTTACATTTGCAGAAGGAGCGTCTCATCGGGCCCCATCGAAAGCTTCTCCCACTTCATTATGGGCCTTACACTATCACCAAGGTTGTGGGTAGCAATGCTTTTGAGCTCAACACTCCACCCTTCCTTGGTCTGCATCCAGTATTCAATTTGGACCTCCTTCGACGATATTTTCCACCGTTATTGGACACCTCTGAGATCACCGAAAAACTGACACCAAAAGAGCTCAACCCTGACTGCATGGAACAAGTGTTGACCGATCAGATCGTGGACACACAGGTCAGGGAAATCACCAGCAACAGATCCAACTTTATCGGGTTGTCAAGGCAGGGAAACTCCTACACCAAGGCAAGTGGCTCACCCGGGGCAAAATCCAACAAAAGTTTCATCACCTGATGGGGGAACTTAATGCAATGGAGACCATTGCTTCCTAAGGGGGGAGGATTGATCCAAGTAGATATTGGTGGCCACCCACCTATTCCAACTAGCTTTTCGTGTTAGTTTTTGTTCAGCACGTCCTTCTGTACTGCTTTATAATTGTGAGTTCTACACTTCTGTGGATGTATGAAGCCCCACACATTCTCCTGGTGGATACAGGTGGCCTCTCGCCTAATCCAACTGGCTTATTTTGTATGTTTTCATGTCAACACATCTTGTTGTACTTTCAGGGCTGTTTTGGGGCCCTAAACGTTGTTTTTTTGGCTTGCCACAGTCAAATTGTAGATAGAGTCAAAGTCTGACGACACAATGTGTATTTATCTGAAAGACCTTTCCAATGGACTATCACACGCCTAAAACAGAGGTTGTATGCAAAAGTTACGACCCTAGGAGGTTGAGGTACCAAATTACACCAACTTACCCATAGGGCCCACATGAATTTTGGCGTTTCACCTTCTAGGGTTAGGTTTTTGGATGTCTATGGTTTTGGTATTCGTCAGTGATATGAAAAGGGCTTATGGAGCCTCATTGTAATCCATTCTTCTTAGACGGATGCACCTAACAACCACATCTCTTCTCAGAAATAACTACCGCCATTCGAGCAAGTTTCACATCTGCAGTTTTACAGTTTCAACCTATTTCATTATTTAATAGAATATATTGTTCATTGGATATTTGTGTTATTCTTCCTATTTATATGTTTATTGTATTCAGTTTGTTAATCAGTTCATTCCGCTCCTAAATCCGGATCAATTATTGAAAACTTTGTGACACTGCCATGTTGAGAAAACAAATGATAGTGCATCATGGCCAAGTTATGCCTACAGGCTCAATATAAGATAACCATGTGGGAAGACATAGGTGTGCATGTCATGGACCGAACTAGGCCCCAGAAACCACAATCACCCTTACATAAAACATGTGACTTCATACAATCACGTGCCCCAATAGATCCGTGCCACAACCTTCAATCCTATCCAGGATGAGAGATGGTGAGACAGGGACATAAGGGGATTGATCATGATCGAACTAAGTTTGGAATCCCACTACAAAAATCATCCACTATGGTTTACATGGCTTTAACTTGCATACTTGGGCTTACAATGGTGCAACCAAAATGAAAACTCTAGGGTACCTCCTGGAGAGCTAACAAGACCCAAGTTCAAACCACGATGGGTATGCAGCCTTGGAAATCAAATTATTTGTTGAGATTGATGACATTTCAAATGCAACACTCGTCTAATGACTTTATTGATCACTAAGTCTCATGTTAGAGTTTTATTAGGTTTTTTGCCTCTCTATGGGTTTTATAGGGATGCCCCCCCTCTCATATGTATCTCTGTCAATACGAACAATGTAACACCCTGTTTCCCCCAGTTTGTAAATATAACTAGACTGGCCAAGAACTATGGCAAACTCATAAATGAGAATATGTGATGTAAATGGACCTTGAGAAGAGGTCAATGAATGTGAATAACATTATGAATTTATTACAGGATTGCTGATGAGAGGATGTGCAAAAAAAGAGACCACGATGGCGGTGGAAGGCACCTGAAAAGGTGGCGTTAACTTCCACTGAGAATTAAATACCGTATTTGGACTCCACTAGCCCGGAGAACCAAAAGCGGCTCGCTGGCCCTGAAATTCAATGCCTCGCAGGCTGGTAGGTGGATGGCTTGATGAGGGATGGGATGGTGAACCGCCCATCCGTAGAGCCATCGGGCTTGATTGGCGCGAGGGTAATCGTGCCACACACAACCTCGCGAGAGGATAAGGCGTATGGCAGAGATGATTAAAAGGGAAGACGCGAGGGGAACTCTGTCATTACGCAGAGTGAGTGATAGCAGAGAGGAAGGATTGCAACCTTTGCTCCTGGTCACTGGCAGACAGAGAGACGCAGTCTCAGAGCATCGTGGTTTCAGCTCGGGGGTGGCTAGTGGTAAATCCATTGGGAGTCGCTGAGCCTATGGTTGGGTGGAAACGAGCACCCCTCTCAGTAGTTGCACCCACTTCTGGTGTTATTTCTGATAAGTATTTTATGTATTACATCTTGAAATTCATACACTGATATATATATATATATATATATACTCACAACACTGTAAGATTGTGAACGATTTTAGTGTAAAAATGTCTGTGAATGTTTTGATGATAATTAATGGACATATGCTTGTAATAGAGGAATCCATGCACATCTTACGTTGATAAACATGAATCTAATACCCAGGTCGAACTAAGTCAGGTATCCAGTCCATTTTCGGGAAGTATCCAGGAATGGCCCGAAATAGACCTCTTCACGGAGATTCCCTCCTTAGAAAGGCTTACCAAGAACCTGGGAAGAAGGACTTGGATGCGCAAGTCTTAGCCACCTTGTATGAAGAGGAATGATCCTCTTCGAAACTCTGAAGTAGCAGCATAAGGATAGGTATTGATTAACGGATGAGATCCTGTCGGGAAACCTGTTGTCATTCACGATCGTTAAATCGAAGGAATGAGCAAGGGCGTTAATTGCCTTAACCCTTTTTCCCTCTATCTTCGTGAATAGCGAGGAAATCTGAATCATAGATCTCCAGGTGTCATGAGAAATCTCAGACCATTGGTTTCCCACATCCAAAGAACATTAGGAAAGGGCGCGGCATCGGGGCCGATCTGAACCATCAGATCTTAGCTAGGAAACTCAACAGTCGTTAGATCTATCGGGAGATAGACGAGGGTTAAGCCTCGTGAACTCAGAGGTTCACGGGGTAGAAGTCCAAAAGTTGGATACTCCAAGTCGCGAGTGGCGAGGCCACGAGAGGATATGAACCATCCATCCGAGGAGGACAGGTGGCAGAAATCCAGGGATCTCGTGAGCTCGGGGCTCACGGGGTAGAAGCCCAAAAGTTGGATGCTCTAAGTCGCGAATGGCGAAGCCACGAGAGGATTTGAGCCGTCCATCTGAGGAGGACAGGTGGCGGAGATCCAGGGACCTCGCTACCTCGAAGGTTCGCGAGGTAAAATTCCAAAGTTGGATGCTCCAAGTCGCGAATGGCGAAGCCACGAGAGGATCTGAGCTGTCCATATTTGAGGACGCGTGTCAGGAGATCCAAGAGATCTCGTGAACTCGGAGGTTCGCGAGGTAAGAGCCCAAAGGTTGGGTGCTCCAAGTTGCGAGTAGCGAGGTGCCGAGAGCCGAGCACGAGAGAACACTTGGCAAACCTCAAGGTAGGGCCCGCATGACTGACGGGTGGACATGTATCGCCTAGAGAAGGGATCCAATGCTCCATTGACTTATCGTGTCTCGGGAGATCGCAACAAGAGAGCACGAGAGTTCGACTCACAAACTCACGAGGGTGCGAGTTGCGAGAGGCGCTGACGTCTAAGCCTAGCCTACAGTTACAGGTGGGGAGGGCACTAACTAAGAAAGGAGCTATACCCATTTTGTGACCTTGGGTATCGGTGATTTGTGAAGAAAATTCGAGGGCCTTTGACGCATGACTCGCGAGGTCGCGAGTTGTGAAAGGAGCCTGGTTTGTTTGACCTGTGTTCCTAACCCACGATCACAGGGAGGTGAACGGGGAAGAACTAGCCTGCACTAGACCCCTGTAGGACTCCGGGAATTCTTGTTATTGAGAATTCAACCAAAATTTTTTTGATATTAGGTAGTGGGTGTGTTACAAACAACTACTTTGTTATGTTTATTGGAGACTTTTCCCTCCATTATAGTGTTACTGGGAATTCCCTCCCAGGGTTTGCTCCCCCCCAAAACCACGCTTCGAGTTGTAGCGTCCAAGGAGCGCCCCTAGGAATGCACTTCAGGGCTCCTTGGGATGATCCTTACTACTGTGGGGAGCATGGCACTCCCTAGGATGCTATAGGAGTATGTAGCATGCTACTTGGACACTGCATGGGCACTCCGTAGACGCTGCCCAGGCACTCCTTGGACACATTAAACCATGATTGTGGTTTTTGAGTAGGTTTGACCAAAAATGTTGGCAATTAATTATTTTGGGATGTTTGAGAGTTGTTCCAACCTCATCGGACTTCATATGAAGAAAGTATAATTTCGTATCTGTAATGCTCGAACTAGCAAATCTAACTTACATAAATTAAACCCAAATTAAACATAGTAATTTGCGTCCATTAACTCACAAAATAAAGATAGATTAATTATAATTGCATAATCAACAAGATAGAGGGAGTGGTGAGAGTATTACTCGAGAGTTATAGAGTTCAAATCACTTAAATGTGAATGCAAAACCGTTGCACTCAATATTTGATCCATTCATCCGCAACAAAGTGTCGGGGATGACTCTCCTCCCAACCAATTTCTTAGTCAACAGAATTGAGAGCCAACGAGCCCTCAATCAACCTCCTATGCCAACCTCTAATCCCTTATTCTCAAGATTTCCCCTCAACCTCCAAACATCCTCCACTCCCTTCTCTTCATTCATTAAATAGAATCCATCCACGCAAAAAGATCCATGCACATGTTCCACTTGTCACCATACTGTTTTTTTAACTTTTTTTGATTGAGATTTTCCATTAGTTTCAATTAGTAATTTTTGTTTCTGTTTTTTACCTCTTTTCCTTCTAATATTAGTTGACTAAAAGTTATTATTATCATGCTATTATTATTTATTATTTTTTAAAAATTGTTATTGCCTAATTATTTTAAAACCATTTATTATTTTCTTCCTTTAGTATTTATTATTTATTATTAATTACAAGGCATTACATATTTTCTCTATTCAAGGAACTTCATCTTGAAGTTAACTTTAGTTATGCTTCTTGTAGAGTTTTTTTTTTTTTATAAAATACTTTCTTCATGTATCTTCCATATCATCCTCTGCTGTAACTATCATAAGAACCACCCAAATGACCACAACAAGCATCAATATTCCACATCACAACTATGAGGAAGCGTGAGTATTCTCCAACCCTCTTTTCAACTTTCGTTACTAGGCGTAAAGCCTACTAGTGTAACTAGGGCCCCAAGGCTCAAGACCTCATCTACTCAAGCATGCATTTGGCCTAGTACACTACTCGTGTACCCTAAGCATCTCAAAAGGTTGGCTTAAAATTCCTCCACAACTCCTACTAGGTACTTAGCCCCACGCATTGAAGTCCGAGCACACAAATCCACTAGCGAGTAATACTCCGACTCTTTTTCCCGACTTTGGCATCACCACTCCAATATCAGGGACTCAGACCTTCTCAAGATGGTCCCATGTGCCATTGATAATTATACAAGGAAAGAAAACCACCAGTATAGGTTAGTTAACTGAGTTTGTCACCAACCAATAAGGTGTTATTTTGTAGATATTCTCCTTTGTATTTATGGGCTCCTACGAGGTCAATGAATGAACCGATGCTTGATGCCTTGTAGTGGATTTCCTATCAATCACCACCTCACAACATGAAACCAATGCATTAGTTATAATCATGACATCGTTATCTAATAGAAAATAATTTTCCTTCTAATTGTTGCATGTCATCACAAGACACAACATTGTTGATGTCACCACATCTTGAATAGTAAGGCACCACATGCTCATACATGCCATCATAAAACATCTCATCATAAAAATTTCATGCAATTACCACATGTCATCACATCATGAAATATTATCATAAGAATTAACCTCAACATACTTTATCAAAGATATAACATTACATCAACATAATAAATGGAACCACTTGTTATCGTAACATCATATGAAAATACCACAGGGTTCTTAATATAACATAACATCCTGAATACGATAATCATCTCAACACATAGTGCATTCAGAGAAATTAAACTTCATGGATATTCTTCTCATGATTCATCAACAAAATCAAAGTCACTAGCCTACATGAATATATATGCAATGAATACTAGCTATCCCATCTAATGCAAGAATGATCATTAAACATCCATCTAGGATATGCTTTTGATTAAGTTTGTCATCCTAGGCTAACTCTACAAAGGCCATCAATACTATGAGTACCGTGTGATCACCAACATGCTAAAGTCATCCTATCAATATGTTAAAGTTTTCATACATTTTCCTTGTCTAAATGCACTGTTCATTTTCATGTAAGATCCCATCATCTAGAGCCACTCTCTAGTCATGTATTATTTCCTACCTAGGGAAATTCAATGAAATTTAGCACTGGGTTATTATTGACCTTACTAGCATGCCTTAAATTGTCGATATCAAAATATAAATTCTTGGTTTTGTATATCTTTTGATCGTTACCCAAGGTTCTTACATCATTTTACATCTTTGGTTTGTTCATTCAAGGACCCTTATACCCAATAGCATGTAAAAACTAGGTCATCATTATTTAAGTTTTCATTGTTCACTCTTAGAAGGATTAGCTCACCTAATACAAACACACAACCTGCCATTGGTATACCAACTTCTTACTCTTCATAATAGGTGTTTTCTCATTAATCTCTAAGACTAAATCTATCACATGGTCTATTTTCCTTTGAAGGTCTATAACTTGGATGTAGACAATTGTTATACTTAAACATTTAAACATTTAAACTGTAACCTTTTCCTCCGTTTACAACTTGTCATCCATAATTACTTGTGAGTGATTTATTTCACAACTCCCTATCTTGACACCTTAAAACAATACAAGTCATATCCCATAATCATCATTCAAGTTTCTTAATCGACTTGTTAATATTGTTAGGAGAACTTACCACTTGGGTGAGATGCCCCTTTATTATTATTACATAGATTTTCCTTAGGCTTTATTACGTTTTCATGGTTCCCCTAACACTTGAATTCTATCCATTAGGTATACACCACAAGAGAGTCGTATGAGTTTTAATTAGATGATCTAATCCTACAATTTTCATCTTGTTGTTATTCAAATTGGGCGCCTTGCTCAACTATCGCTAATCTTTCACTAGCTAGGAGAATATTGACTTTATGCTAAAGTGTTTGCCCCTTTTTGATTGTGGAATTTTTATAATTTCTAACTTGTCTTCTTCATTCCCATCCTACAGGGGTTCATGGGTTTATTGCTTCTTTAATATAATGTTTCCATACTTCTAAAGTTCCTTAAAATGGACTACATCATTATCCCAATCACTTAATTGGTTAATTGACAACATTTTCTTCTCGATAGGCATTGTCCTTATTTAGACCTTATAGTGAGACTTATCATGTTTCCTATTGAGGAACACTTTTTTGATTCATCAACAATTTGCCAAAGTTTTCTTCTTCATTATGATTATTCCCTTATGACCATTCTAGAATCTTCCATCATGCTCTAGAATAGGCTACACCAAGTTTTACTACAACTACAATTGCAACTATCATTTTTGAAACTTTCACTCAACTCACCTTATCATCTTCATGAAGTATCTATCTATGACTCTTTTTCTTTTCATCTCATATTTCCAAGTTGGTTATGATTACGAGGACTACAATAAGTTATTGTTATTAGAAAATTCGCAAGTTCATCATTTTCTCTTCCTCCATGAGGTGACTTCATAGAATGCTTAATAAGCCAGGCATATACTGCTAATCATTAGTAATCAAACTTAAAAATTTCCCCTTTTGTCTCTCTATACTTATTTTTTCATCTTCTCATTCTAATAATAGGTTAACTATCTTTCTAGGTATAGTTGCATACTATATTTAAGGTATATGCACATTGCTTCCATTGTTGACTTCATTTGAAGTGTACTATCAATGAATTGTACTACTCTTTTCTCAATTTGATCAATTATGTTTTCATCACATCTCACCTAAATAGTGAGTGTCTTTTTTACTTCCTCACGTTACATAGGCTAGTTTGGTGTATGAAGTGATGGTATATTACTTCATATATGATGTCTTCTTAATGCCCATATCCAAGCTTTAAAGTTTACAATACATGGCACATGGGAAACACATAAGACACATTTTGATTATTATCTCGCGCTCATTAATGTAGGTCAACATAATTTTGTTAACTTCTTACTTTGATTATGAGCTCTAACATGCTATAAAGAACATATTAGAGGGTGCCATCATCCCCTTTAGACTAATTATAAGTTGCTTATGTTTCTTCCCTATTAGTATCTTTCAAGATTACATTGTGACTGCAAGTTTAATCGTATCCTCATTTTGGGTCACACCTATCTTCTAAGGGCATAAAAAACATGTGCATTATAGTTTATTCTATCCTACATTTCCTATCAATTTTTTCAAAACCATAACGTCTATTTTATGAGTTTTGGGATTTCCTAGCCAGATATTAAATATCAAGGTATAGGATTTAAGGATCAACCACACATATCAATAATCATCCATGCATATTAATATTCGATCATGCATATGCATATGCTTAATTTCATTCATTTCCTACTAGTAGTATAAATACAAAGAAGAGGGGAGATGAAGATAAGACACATCTTATGGAGGTTCAGGGAGATAAGTGCCAAATCTCCTTTCCTTATGCATTGCTAATCCTAATGCAATCCTCCTAAGGATTTCATACTTTCCTATGTTAACTTAGGCTTGTATTGGGTCATGTGTATTGCATCCAAAGTAGTCGTGAGGATGTCTTTGATGCCTTCAACAACTCACCGAATTGTGTCCAAATGACATGTAGTTTAGTATTGGAAGGCTTTTCTTAATATATTATAACTCCAAACTGGACCCCAGTCTCCTTATAACCACCACTAATAAGATCTCAAAATATACAATTTCCCTGGGATGGCTCCACAAATGCTCTAGGAGACCAGGTGTGCGTGATCTTGCACTCTAGACGATGTGATGGGATGTTCTTTCCGATGTTGTTTCCCCTAACACTGATTGTGCATGCAGATAGTTGCAACTTAAAACAAGATCCATAATGCAATAATCAATTTGTTACATGAATGCCATTAATTATCCAATAGACACTACATTATTTTGTTGCAATAATTATGTTTAAACAAACAACTTATCACACTAGATAACACCTAGCAAACATAGAAAACAACCATAACACAAATAGTAGACCAATATGTAATTTTTCTCATTACCATGTTAGAGGTAAAAAAAAGAAACACTAGTTTATATTTGCACGTATTGACCAAACTAAGATTCAAAGTCAAATTAGGTGGACAACTAAAGAAAGTGTACTGGATTGATTTTTAAATATTAACCACCTTAGTATTATTTTTTTTTTGATATTGTAATTATGGAAATAAACTGTTTATGGAGTTAGTTTTTGAAACATCCAATGTTTCGAGTGGACACTCCACCCATCATCAGGGTTGTTGAAGCAATAAGTCTCAAAGGAGTGTTGGGGTAGGGGGTATATAAAGGTGAATATAATATGAGAGTTACGGCAAATGACAACCGTTATAAATTAGCAATTGTGAAAAAATGAGAGCTATTTTGTTATTATTAATAAGGTAAAAATATATAATAAAAGACTAAATTTTAAAGCTAAGAGAATAGTTAATCAATAAAAAATATTAAATAATAATATAGTTAATCAATAATAATTATTAAATAATAATATAGATAATAACAATATAGTTAGTAATAATTATTTACTTGAAATTAGTTGGATGCTAGAAATTGAAATATAATCGAAAAAGAGAGTTATTTTGTTATTATTAATTAATGTACAAAAAGTTAAACTAAGAGGATATTTAATCAATAATAATTTTTAAATAATAATATAATTAAGAGTAATTAATTATTGGAATTAGTTAGAGTTTATGTATTAATTTTTTTTAATAATAATTAAAAATTAAAGGATTTATTAAGGTAGAAAATACGTTAAAGAAAAAAAATGATTTAGGAAGATAGAAAATCGGTTAAAGAAGAGAACATGTGAATAGAGGAAACGTTGAATAATAAATTTAAAAGAATGGTTAGTTAATAATAATAAATTAATTAATAATTATATAAATACTCCTAATTAAATTATATAATTAATACTAATTACATAATAATTATAACTAATTAGAGGCTAGGAATGAGAATAATTCAAATCATGGATTTAAGATGATTAAATTGAAAGTGATGGATTTAGGATGATAAAAAATATTGTTTAAAGATTGAATTGATGAGAATTTCTGACAAAGGCNGGGGGGGTTGCACATGAATGGATGAGGAAAGGGTGGCGCATGAAAACCATAAGAAAATTTAGTTTGATTGTATGATGTTGTGAATGATAGTTTTCTAGGATTGGCTAAGTTTATACACGTCTTCGCGGTTAAAATTGTTAGGATGTTTTTTGATTTTGAGAGCTTTGTGAATGACTTGAGAAGAGTAATGGGGTAATAGGGTGTTGAGGCCAAGATTCTGGTTGTCAAAATAAATCAAAAGTTTAGAATTGAAAAGTGTTGAGCAATAGCTGATTTAGAAATGCGATTGTGGGTTGTGTTAGCTATGTGTTCTTTGATATAGGCTTTGAAGGATCTCCTAGTTTGGCCAATGTATGATTTACAACAGGAGCAGGGAATTTGGTAAACTTCTGGGCCAAGCATTGGGTCATAATTATCCTTGGAAGATATGAAGGATTGCTTGAGAGTTTTGAAAGGCTTGAGGATGGTTTTGATATTCTTTTTAGCAAGAATTTTAACCGCGAAGATGGGTATAAACTTAGCCAATCCTAAAAACCTGTCATTCACTGCATCATACAATCACACTAAAATTTCTTATGGCGTTCCTATGCCACCCTTTCCTCATCCAATCCCGTGCAATAAATGGATAAGATTTTTTGTTTCAAAAAGAAAATTGTAATTACAATATGTTATAATAGCTAGAAATGTGGTTGTGGTTTTTTTGGAGTAGCATTAAAACAAAACAATGATCCATTACACAGAGAAGAAGAAAACAAATGAATGGTTTCCTTGGAAACCTTATACATCAGTGTTTGAAAACCCACTCAGTCTACCCATTTATGTTTGTTCTCACCCATAAATCCTGTGCTATGAAGGTTAAAAAAGAAAAAGGAATAGTGAGATTTTATGAGTTAAGTTTCTTTTAAGTTAAAAAAATGGAATGATATATAAATTCCTACGTAAAAGGAATCCATTGTCTCATGAACAAGGTGGTCTCATCGATGAATTTGATGTCAACTGAATTTATGCTCTTATATTTAAAAATATAATTAAAACCAGTGTTTGTTTATGAAACACACGCACCTTTGTTGTGTTCATTTAAAGTTTAGTATGAATATCTTTAGAATGATGTAACTTTAATTTAGTATTGTGTTGAGATTCTCCAAAAGGATTAGAATATGAATTCAATTTTATAAGTTTTTTGTTAGCAATTTGTTAGGCTAGGATAACAGAAAATGTATCTCCACACTTCATGTCTATTGCATTAGCTTGTAGCTCAATAAATACAAGAAAATGTGACTGTTGGTCTTCCATAACTGAAGACACTTCCTATCACCTATGAATTTTCATATTTACAATATTGTTACAAGTAACACAATCACAAGGATTACGTGTCCGACATTCCCCCCCTTAATCTGAAGGGGTGTGTGTGAGTCCAAGCATAATTCTAAACTTTTCAATTTTTTTTCTTTCAAGCGCTTTCGTGAAGATGTCTGCAATTTGATCATTTGTGGAACAATGTTTCAAGTGAATAGTCTTTGCCTCTACATGATATCAAATGAGGTGATACTTTGTGTTAATGTGCTTGGTTCGATCATGAAATTTGGTATTCTATTCCAAATTGATTGCAGAAGTATTTTCAACTAGAAGAGGAGTAGAATTTAATTATTTCCCTTGTAAATCTTCATGTATTTTCCCGAGCCACACAATCTCCTTCATCGCTTTTGCAACTACCAAAAATTCTGCCTCTGTTGTGGAATCTGTTGGGGCTGATTGTTTGGATGATCTCCATGAGACACCTACTGATCTAAGACTCATAAGATAGCCTGAAGTTGATACTCCATTTTCCTTATCTCTATCAAATATTGAATYAGAATATCTCATCACGTTGAAGTCATCCACCTTAGAGTACCTAAGTCCAAAATCTTGAGTTCCTTTCAAGTATTTCAAAACTCTTTTTGCAACAGACTAATTCCCTTCACATGGCTTTTGCATGAACCTGGAAAGAATCCCAAMAACAAATGAAATTTCTAGTTTGGTGGTAGTAAGATAGATAAGGCTTCCCACAAGTTGTCTATACTTGGTTGTGTTATCCCCATTTTGTGGATAACTAAGGAGATTATGTCTCGAGGCCCTCAAGTTACATATATGGAGTGCYGAGAGACTACATGACCAACAATACCCTTTTGCATAGTTGGAGACCCCTCTCACCACCACAGATGGTCACAGATTTCCAAATGGCATCCACCACAGATGGTCACAGATTTCCAAATGGCATCCACCACAGATGGTCACAGATTTCCAAATGGCATCCACCACAGATGGTCACAGATTTCCAAATGGCATCCACCACATCGACTGGCTTCCGGAAGGAAGTTGGCCTTGCTCCATGAGGTAGAATTCAATATTATGATGAACATCATTTCAATATATAAGCTAGTTGAGTATGTTGTATCTTAGATTTCTCTAGATTTCATGATATATGCTTGGACATTATGCCTTTTTCCCTGCTTCACTTTGGTGGTTGACATTGTGCCCCAAGAAGTGGTCTTCCTTGGGGATGGGTTTGCTACTAGGAACTCCCTTAAAGAGTCATTGTACCGTTCCCAACCATACTTACCACTTTCCATCATTGTTTCCCTCCATTTCCTAATCTCTTGGGATTTTAGGGTGTATTGACCCAAGAAATGGTTGTCCCTCATTCTATGGGAAGAAGGGGCTGAAGGCCCAAAGGGATTGATGTTAGGTAAAAGATAAAATCCTTGTATGAACCTTCCAAATGCTTCGCCCAAGGATCACCCAAGAAATCAATGAAACACTTATCTTTGAGTAAAGGGGACCCCCAATATAGTAAAGAATGCTTAAAAGGTTAGTTGAAGGATAAGAGGTCTCATCATGAGCCGACCTATCACGTCCATGAATATCTAGTGGTATGACATTGCCATCATTTGGTCACCAAACCAGGGTAATGGATCTCAATTGCATGGCTGAGAGAAAGGGGGTATCATCACGATTCAACCTTTTCATTTATACTAGGTGTTTGTGGGTGACAATACCATTATCTGGTCACCATGCTAGGGTAGTGACCTTCAACCTCTCCTTAAAATTATGAAAGAATAAAAGAATGGAAATTAATGGGCTTGGAAAAAGTGCATTGCGGACAAAGGTACCACACACCCTCTACAAAGGCACCCATGAATGAGACACTACGACCCCTTGTATGTCATAAGCCCTATGCCCATTGAGTCTTGACCCCAACCACCTCACCCACTTTAGATGGCTTGGAGAGGGACCTCTTGGAAACTCTTCTTGACCTAGGGCAAGATCTACCAAATAGGAAACCTCGTTAACCCTTCCATATTCAAGCTTGAAAAGTCATAAAATGTCTTTGAGCAATTAATTGTTTGATATAGTGATCTTTGATGCACATGCTTAGGTGGCTCATTTATTGATTGGATTCACTTATGATGATGTTATGAATTGAGATCCTTGGAGGGTGTGCTTGTTTGTCTTTGCAGGACATAGTTGGTGGACAATTTCAGAAGAGCAAGCCTAGCTTGGGCTTCCATGGGGCTTGGAGCCCACAAGTGGATGCCAAGGGCCTGTATGGCAGATGAGGAAGATCAAACTTGAAAGGCCTTGAAGATGACTAAACGATGTATCCTAGCCCCCACATGCAAAATTTTTTTCCTAGGAGAGGAAAAACGTCTCCTTTTTAAGCATGACGTCACCTAGGGGGGTTAGGGCTTGGTCGTTTTGAAGGGGCTTGAGTCTTCATCATGAAGGAAGTTGTTGGATGCTTGGCACGTGGCTTTGGGAAGCCTCTCTACTTTTCTCCATCACCAACGACCTCCGCCAAATTCCAAAACATCCCCTAAAGTGGTGACGTTTAGGGTTTTATTATGTGCAAAAGTGACTTTTAAATGAATTGTTAATATTACTTTGTTAAAGGGGGCAAGATTAGGGTTGTTGACCCCTAGTATTGTGGTTTACCCCTTAATGTGGACAAGTCACCTTCGTGACATTTTGTATAAATAAGAGATCATAAGATCTCATTTGGACATAAATCTCCCTCTTGTGAGAGGAATTTATCTGAAATTTTCGCTACACTTGGCTATATTTGTCTCTTGTGCACTTGTTTATGGATAGCTATTGTGAATGGTTGATGGAGGAGTGAGGCTCTAGCCTTGGATGAATTCTTTCTATCTTTTATGGCATATTATCTTAGCATCTTTCTTGATTTTGGTATGGTCTTTTACTCTTATGATATCATTTTTTCAAGTTAAGGATTGTTGTGCTAGGAGTTAAGTGGGAAGTAAGAGAATTTACACCCCCACTCTAGTCTCTATCATTTATTGCTTAAAGTTCATTGATGTTGCAAGGGTTTGTTTGAGGAAGTAAGAGGATTTACACCCCTCATTCTTAAACCCTAACTAGATATACTTGCCTTGAGAAGTAAGAGGATTTACACCCCCAAGGAAGTAGCATCTCTAGTTCATTTATTTGACTCCATTAACCCAATAGCAAAGGCACTAGTCATCTATTTTTTGCATTGGAGATATAAAATCATTGCCCTGGGAAACATAAATTTTTGTCTTTTGAAAGATCTCTTGCTTGGAGTTGGTTTGCCACATTGAGAGGAGTCTTCCCCTACTAGGGTGGCCCCTCTCTCCCACTACTTTAATTTCTGTTAAAAAATTTAACCTACAACCATTAAGGCTGCATAACCTTAGCTATTAACCCTCTCTTAACTCCTAAACTAAACCTAGAGTAGCTCTTCAACCTTGCTCACTAACTCTACTAAATAGGGAACACATTTTGGATTAATTGTTGGCACCTTTTGATGGTTAATTTGATGCTGCATTCCATTAAATTCTACATCCATAAGGCTTCAATTTTTTGCTGAAAGCACAGGTTATAACAACGTGCTTTATTCAGCCTCATAGTGCCATTTTTCAGTCATAATTGATTGCCTAAATGAGACTTTGTTATCTTCTTTCCCTTTTAAAGAAAATGAACTTATCCAGTCTTTTGAGGAAGTGATCAACTCCTACGATGCATGTGAATTCATGGAACAACCCTCGGATATAGTTGACGAACACATTGATGATTTCATACAGGTTGGGAGACGAAGATGGGATGCGGGTTGCTTCATTATTGATAGATATCCCATTTATGACATTGAGGGTAGATCTCAAGCAGAAGGGGTTGAAATTTTATCTTCAGAGGACTAGCTTCCATGCATGTATGATTCATATGTTTGGAATCCTAGTGATGACATGGTTACATATTTGTTTTTCCCTTTCGAGGATGATTTGTCACAACATGATCTTCATTCATCCTTTAATATATATCTTTTTGAGGATGCATATTTGATTTATGAGGATTCTCATCCATTGTGATAAGATCTTGAGGATTACCAGGACATGGCCACCACAGAGCAATCAAAGTTTCATCCTTCAAAATAGAAGTGTTTTCGTCTTGAAGATTCTCATCAATATTTCCAGGGGAAGAGGCGGTGTTTTTTTTCACCTGAGACTGTTCCTTACCTCTTACCCTCTTCTGCAAGAGATCATGTAGTATTCTTTTGATATTTCATTTCCTCTCAATCCTCGACAAGCAATGAGTCTTTATGCGCAGATGAAGATGAGCCTTCGTCTACATATAATAGCCCCCTTTAGAGATGGATTGATCAATCTTGTGGCTACAATTTCAGTCGGGATGATGGGGCTAATGGTTTCTCTTTCCAACAATATTTCCTCCCTCCCACCCATCTTCATGATTTTTATTTCATGATCGATTAAATGTGTGTTTATGCTCATGATTATTATGTGATTGACTTATTTTTGTTGTATTATATGATTAAGCACAGGGGGAGATACTTTGATGAGATGATCAAATGGTTGCACTGGTTGTATGGCTTCACCTGACATCATCCAACACATGATCTTCATGACCCCAAGGCCCCAGGTAAGTAGGGATTTCATTTTGATTCCTTGCATTTGCATATTGATTGCTCATATTAATTTAGATGCATTTAATTTTCATTTTTCTCTACTTGCATATTGATTTCATGCTTAGCTTAGAAATTTTTGAAAAAATGTCAAAATTTTTCTTTTCTAGATTAATTTTCAATTTTGGATTTATATATATGTATGGATGAAGGGTGATAGCACCACCCTAGATGCCATGGTCCCTTTGTTTGAGTTTCTGGCAGGCTCAGGTCTACTAGGAGATGTTGCAGTTCTCATGCACTCTATGGTGAGCACATGTCCCCAAGTAGGAGCCAGATGTTATCCCCATTTTGTGGATAACTAAGGAGGTTATGTATTGAGGCCCTTAGGTTGTAGATATGGAGTGTTGAGAGACTACATGACCAACAATACCCTTTTGCATAGTTGGATACCCCTCTCACCACCACATATGGTCACATATTTCCATATGGCATTCACCACATCAACTAGCTTCTAGAAGGTAATGGGCCTTGATCCATGAGGTACAAGTCAGTATTATGGTGAGCATCATTTCAATATTTAATCCATTTGAGTATGTTGTATCTTAGATTGCTCTAGATTTCATGATATATGCTTGGACATTATGCCTTTTTCCGTGCTTCACCTTGGTGGTTGACATTGTTCCCTAGTAAGTGGTCTTCCTTGGGGATTGGTTTGCTACTAGGAACTCCCTTAAAGAGCCATCGTACCGTTCCCGACCATACTTACCACTTTCCATCATTGTTCCCCTCCATTTCCTAATCTCTAAGGATTTTAGGGTGTATTGACCCAAGAAGGGGTTGTCCCTCATTCTATGGGAAGAAGGGGCTAAAGGCCCAGAGGAATTGATGTTGGGTAAAATATAAAATCCTTGTATGAACCTTCCATATGCTTCACCGAGGGATCACCCAAGAAATCAGTGAAACACTTATCTTTGAGTAAAGGGGACCCAAAATATAATGAAGAATGCTTAAAAGGTTAGTTGAAGGATAGGAGATCTCATCACAAGCTGACCTATCATGTCCATGAATTTCTAGTGGTATGACATTTCCATCATCTAGTCACCAAACCAGGGTAATGGCTCTCAGTTGCATGGCAGAGATAAAGGGAGTCTCATCATGAGCCAGCCTTCTCATTTCCACGAGGTGTTTGTGGGTGACATTACCATTATCTGGTCACCACACCAAGGCGGTGACCTTCAATCTCTCCTTAAAATTATGAAAGAATAAAAGAATGTCAATTTATGGGCTTGGAAAAAGTGCATTGCAGACGAAGGTACCACACACCCTCTACAAAGGCACCCATGACTGAGACACTATGACCCCTTGTATGTCATGAGCCCTATGCCCATTGAGTCTTGACCCCAACCATCTCACCCACTTTACATGGCTTGGAGAGGGATCTCTTGGAAACTCTCCTTGACCTAGGGCAAGATCTACCAACTAGGACACCTCGTCAACCCTCCCATATTCAAGCTTGACAAGTTGCATAATATCTTTGAGAAATTAATTGTTTGATATAGTGATATTTGATGCACATGCTTCAATGACTCATTTATTGATTGGATTCACTTATCATGATGTTATGACTTGAGATCCTTGTAGTGCGTGCTTGTTTGTCTTTGCAGGACCTAGTTGGTGGAAAGTTTTGGAAGAAAAAGCCTAGCTTGGGCTTCCATGGGTCATGGATCCCACATGTGGATGCCAAGGGCCCACATGCAAGATGAGGAAGATCAAACTTTAAAGGTATTGAATATGACTTGGACGATGTATCCTATCCCCGACATGCCAAACATTTTTCCTAGGAGAGACAAAATGTCTCCCTTTTGAGCATGACATCATCTAGCAGGGTTAGGGATTGGTAGTGAGGTGACATACATTGGCACTTGGACATTTTGAAGGGGTTTGAGCCTTCATCATGAAGGAAGTTGTTGGATGCTTGACATGTGACTTTGAGAAGCCTATCTACTCTTCTCCATCAACAACGACCTCCTCCAAATGCCAAAACGTCCAATAAAGGGGTGACGTCCTAGTAAAATTAGGGTTTTGTTATGTGCAAAAGTGAATTTTAAATGAATTTGTTAATATTACTTTGTTAAAGGGGGCAAGATTAGGGTTGTTGACCCCTAGTCTTTTGGTTTACCCCTTAATATGTGGACAAGTCACCTTGGTGACATTTTGTATAAATAAGAGATCATAAGATCTCATTTGGACATAACTCTCCCTCTTGTGAGAGGACCTGATCTGAAATTTTCGCTATACTTGGCTATATTTGTCTCTTGTGCACTTGTTAATGACTAGCTCTTGTGAATGGTTTATGAAGGAGTGAGGCACTAGCCTTGGATGAATTCTTTCTAGCTTTTATGGTGGATTATCTTAGCATCTTTCTTGATTTTGGTATGGTATTTTACTCTTATTCTATCATTTTTTCAAGCCAATTATTGTTGTGCTAGGAGCTAAGTGGAAAGTAAGAGCATTTACACCCCCACTCTAGTCTCCATCATTTATTGCTTAAATTTCATTGATGTTGCAAGGGTTTGTTTGAGGAAGTCAGAGGATTTACACCCCTCATTCTTAAACCCTAAGTAGAGATACTTTCATTGGGAAGTAAGAGGATTTATACCCCCAAAGAAGTAGCATCTATAGTTCATTTATTTGACTCCATTAACCCAATAGTAAAGACACTAGTCATCTATTTTTTGCATTGGAGATATAAAATCATTGCCTTGGGAAACATGAATTTTTGTCTTTTGAAAGATCTCTTGCTTGGAGTTGGTTTGCCACATTGAGAGGAGTCTTCCCCTACTAGGGCGTCCCCTCTCTCCCACTACTTTAATTTCTCTTATAAACTTTAACCTACAACCATTAAGGTTGCATAACCCTAGCTATTAACTCTTAAACTAACCTTATACTAGCTCATAAACTTTGCTCACTAACACTACTAAATATGGTGCATATTTTGGTTTAATTGTTGGCATCTTTTGATGGTTAATTTTTCTGCTGCATTCCATTAAATTCTACAGCCATAAAGCTGCAATTTTCTGCTGAAAACACATGTTAAACAACTTTATTTATTCAGCCTCATAGTGCCAATTTTCAGTCATAATTGATTGCCTAATTCATTGATAATGTTGTTGATTGATCTTATGCTTCCCATGCTGATTTGAATGTCTTAATTACCGATTTAAACTATCATCTACTGCTGCAAATTAGGGACAACAATCTTAACTTGTTGATCCACACTAACATATATCATTGCAAGTTGGATTTTTTTGTGTCTCAGGAAGTTACAATCATCCGGAGAAGTATTACATCTTTGGGGAAATACTTGTTGGGTTTACAAGGCATCTCTTTTCACTTTTCACTCCATTCGAATTTGACCTCTAGGTGTTCCACTTCCATCTCTACCCATCCTCATCTCATTCCCCCTAGGGTCACTAAGATCGCCTCCCTAGAGTGACCTAGTCACCCTTGAAGTGCATGACCTACATCGAGGTGACATTGGGTGTAGGATTATCAAGTTGTACCACTTGCTTTTGTGGTTGGGTCGGGATTTTTCCAACCTAAAACTTGTGCTATAACATTTTGGCGTAGTTGTTGGGGAATATTTTGAATTTTCTTCGTACCCTAACGACACTTTGGTGAGCTATCCCAAAGACTTCCCCTTAGCTTTCCTGGCGACTCCACCCAAGGGACGTTCCCTTTCCACCCTTCTTGATGAGCTCATCTTGAAGCTCATCTAGCGACTCCACCTTCCCATAACCCACTTTTCCCTTATCTTTTTCCATCCGCTGGTGAGCCTTGGGCTCATCTGGCGACTTCATTGAGGTATTACCCTAAGTAATGGAACCATGGACTCATGAGAATTACCATGGGAATTCCATAAGGTTTATCCCTCCTTTGATGTTCAAGATATTCCTGAATATCCAAATAGTTTCTCTTTGGAGTGGAGGGAAAGTTGCACCAAATTTGATGGTGATCCAGCTCTAGTAGTCACCCATGTCATGAATTGTATGAAGTATGCTTCGAGCTTAAATGTGCTACATGAAGATGTGTTGATGAAAATTTTCGTGTATTCACTGGAATCAAGTAAAAAATATTGGCTTGCACACTCATGTGATCCAAAGAGTATCCCTTCTTCTACAAAGTTCATTGAATAATTTATTAGGCATTATCGCCTAGCTACTCAAAGTTTGCAAGATGATTTCCAAGAGCTCAAACACACTCTTAGCAGAGAAAGTTTTCTGATCGATGATGAGACAATAGATGAAGAAAAACTTGAAGAATATCAAGATGAGACATATGATGAAGATGAAGTATCTGCTCTTCCACTTGATGAGGACGTCCAAACCTCTACTCCTCTTGCACATTAAGAAGAGAACATGATAAGTTATAATCCTTTTGAAAACTTTGATGATACCTTGTTCCATGACTGTGGAAATGAAGAAAACTGCCAAAAGGATCTCGATGAAGTTTCTCTTGCAGAAGGCATGAACAAGACTTTGTTATCTACTTTCCCTTTTGAAGAAAATGAAGTTATCCAGTCTTGTGAGGAAGTGATTAGCTCCTATGATGCAAATGAATTCATGGAACAACCCTCAGATATAGTTGACAAACACATTGATGATTTCATACAGGTTGGGAGACGTAGATGGGATGTGGGTTGCTTCATTATTAATAAAGATCCCATTTATGACATTGGGGGTGGCTCTCAAGCAGAAGGGGTTGAAATGTTATCTTCAAAGGACTGGCCTCCATGCATGTATGATTCATATGTTTGAAATACTAGTGATGACATGGTTACATATTTGTTCTTCCCTTTCGAGGATGATTTGTCGCAGCATGATCTTCATTCATCCTTTAATACATATCCTTTTGAGGATGTATATTTGACTTATGAGGATTCTCATCCATTGTCCTCAGATTTTGAGGATTACTAGGACATTGTGACCACAGAGAAATCAGAGATTCATCCTTCAAAACGTAAGTATTTTTGTCTTTAATATTTTCATCAATATTTCCAAGGGAAGAGGCAATGTTTTTCTACACCTCAGACTATTCCTTACCTCTTAGCCTCTTCTCCAAGAGGTCTTGCAGTATTCTTCCGATATTTCGTTTCCTCTCAGTCCTCAACAAGCAGCGAGTCTTTATGCGCAGATGAAGATGAGACTTTGGCTACATATAGTAGCCCCCTTAAAAGATGGATTGATCAATCTTGTGGCTACACTTTCAGGCAGGATGATCGGGCTGATGGTTTCTCTTTCCACCAAGATTTCCTTCCTCCCACCCATCTTCATGAGTTTTATTTCATGATCGATTACATGTGTGTTTATACTCATTATTATTATGTGCTTAACTTATTTTTGTTGTATTATATGATTAAGCACAAGGGGAGATACTTTGACGAGATGATAAAATGGTTTCATTGGTTGTATGAATTCACCTGAGATCATCTAACACATGATCTTCACAACCCCAAGGCCCTAGGTAAGTAGGTAAGTCTTTTCGATTCCCTGCATTTGCATCTTGATTGCTCATATTATTTTAGATGCATTTCATTTTCATTTTTCTCTACTTCCATATTGATTTCATGCTTCGCTTAGAAAATTTTGAAAAAATGTCAAATTTTTTCTTTTCTATATTAATTTTCATTTTTGTATATATATATATATATATATATATATATATATGGATGAAGGGTGATAACACCACCCTAGATGCTTTGATCCCTTTGTCTGAGTTTCTGGCAGGCACAAGTCTACTAGGAGATGATGTGGTTCTCATGCACTAAACTTTGTTCACTTAACTCCTAAACTAACCCTAGACTAGCTCTTAAACTTTGCTCACTAAATATACTAAATAGGGTGCATATTTTGGATTAATTGTTGGCATATTTTGATGGTTAATTTTGCTGCTGCATTCCATTAAATACTACAGCCATAAGGATGTAATTTCTGCTGAAAACACGTGTTATAACAATTTGCTTTATTCTGCTTCATAGTGCCATTTTCCAGTCATAATTGATTGCCTAATTCATTGATAATGTCGTTGATTGATCTTATGCTTCACTTTCTGATTTGAATGTCTTAATTGTTGATTTAAACTATCATCTACTGCTGAAAATTAGGGACAACAAGCTTAACTTGTTCATTCGTACTAATATATATCATTGCACGTTGGATGTTTTTGTGTCTCGGGAAGGTACAATCATCCAGAGAAGTATCATATCTTTGGGGAAATACTTGTTGGGTTGGCAAGGCATCTCTTTCCATTTTTCACTCCATTTAGATTTGACCTCTAGGGGCTCCACTTCTATCTCTATCCATCCCCATCTCATTCCCCCTAGGGTCACTGGTGTTGAAATATTGTAACTACGAAGAATATTCTACTTATTATTAAGTTATTATCTTATAGATCAATCCCCTTTTGTGGATTGATCATGTCAGGACTTATGTATGACCAAATCCCTTTTTGTGGATTGGTCAAACCCTAATTAAATGATGCTAATTGAGAAGTTGGCCCCTAGGGATAATTAAAGTGGTTTTAGCCACTAATTGAAGAAGTTGGCCCAACTTGGTGAAGAGACACAACCCTAATGCCTATCAACTAGTATAAATAAGAAAGGATGATGCCTCATTCTAACACTCACTCAAGTCACTCATCTAGTGCACATCTTTTGGAGGAAGCTGTAGTTGTTGGAAGAAGGAAGAGAGAGGCGCATTGCTCAGTTTTGGATATTCTCTAGTGTTTGGTTTACTATCTTGGCATTGTATTGAAAATCTATTTTAAGGAAGTGTTTGCTGGGTTTTCTCCCCCATGAGGGTTTTCCAGGATAAATGTTGTGTACCTTGTGATTGTGTTTCTTTCAGTGATCCTGCTTATGCTATTATTGTCTAGTAAATTGAAAAGAACCTAATAGAAACTCTAAAATTAACATGTTATCAGAGCTTGACTGAATAGAGCACCTTTCACTGGGTTACCAAAAATTTCATTGTTGTCGTACAAGAAAATTAGGGATTTTTTTGGAAGAGAATTTTTGACTAAAAACCATCTAGGGAAGTGTGCCCTAGCCTAGCGAACTCATTGGCAACTTGAACACACCTTTTCAGTGTCCAGAGCCTCCAGGAAGTGAAACCCTAGTTTTGACTGTTACTAGAAAACTAGGAAATGAAAACCAGTACCAGAAGTACTAGTCCAGATTTGCGCAGGGTCAGTTTCAAGGGGTAAAATTTGGATTTTCTAAAAACACACTGCTCCAACCTACTCACCTTAGCCCAACACATCTAGTCCATGGATCATAATTCCAAAATTTGAAGTTTGAAAAATTATGGTTTCCTCATAAAACCCTAAGTTGCAGTTGCAGTACCCGTTCCTTCATGTAGTTGCAACACCAGCTATAGTACTAGTTGCAGTGAAAGTTTTTGTGAAGTGTTGGGACTGTTGTCCTAGTGCACCTTACCCTAGCGAGATACTATCAGAGGTATGTACTTACGTATGTTTAAAATGCATTATTATTCTAAAGGGTACTTGTAGAAGAAGGGATCGTTTGTCATAGATCCAGAAGGATCTCAGATCCAACATATTCAAAGGAATAATGCACCTCAGGTTTGATCATTTTATATGCATCTATTTGTTATGACATTATCTTGACATCTAGGTTGTATGTTGAAGTTATGACCATGGTCAAAATTAAAATCAAGGTATTAGATTGGGATTATAGTTTATTCAAGGTATTAGACTTATGTCAAGATAGCATATTCTCTTAGTACAAAGGAAAACTTGAAGAAAGCACTTGTCATATTGAGTGAAGGAGACTTGAAAGAAAAGCAACAGACTCATTCTTGATGACAAGACTCTAGGTTCTAGGTTTTATTGATTAAGTTGATAAGGTTCAAAGTTGCACATGACAAGTTTGATAACTACCTCATTACAAGTAAACACTATAGTTGAGCTAGCAGTATTTGAAAAGTATTATACTTGGTAGCATGCGAGCATATTAAGATAAATTCTTATTGTAATTATTTACCAGATACCACTAACATCTCCTCTAGGAGAAACTTCTTGTGTTGGTTCCAGGTTACCATGGAGGAATGATTGATCACAACGCTAGAAGAGTGTTGCTCTAATTTCGTATTGTATTTCTTACTTTTAACCCTTGTTGCAGGCAGGTCACAAGTGATATCTCTAAAGGAGCTACTATGGTGATTGTTCTTGATATTGTTTTATTATTATTATAAAGAGTATTATTATTTTTTGTTGTTCTTGTTCTGGGCAGGTCACAGGTTCCCTAAGGAAACTATAGTGAAGGTTGCAGGAGTCAACATATTAAATGATACATGAAGCATACTATCCAAGTTGTGTACATGACAATATACATCCATGTACCAAAGAATATCAAGAAGAAGCTACTTTTGAAAAACATAATATCTCATATGAATATTGATTGTAAGGAGCAAAAGGATCCAAAGATGACTGAACATTAGAACAAGAACTTACAATAGACTTGTTCAAAGGATAATGAAGCCACCTTGACAGGAAACAAAATTCGTTTGAAGTCTGACTCAGATTTTCATATTAAGACTTGGTATTCAATACCAAGTATATCTTGTAGAGACTATGAAGTCCTTGTAGACTTAGAATAAATCAAGAATAGAGTAAGCATGATCTCAGAAAGGATCAGATGAAGAGACATCTTCTAGGACTGGGAGACAGATGCCATGAGAATACTAGATTATAGCTTCAAAGAATTCTAAGAGATATGAAATCTCATGGGAAGATTCCCTTGTTTCAGTGACAAAGAAGGAAGCCAGTCAAAAAGATTGGGATATGGATTTTTCCATGAGATTAGAAGGGAAGTCAGTGTTGACTTCCAAGATTGATCCAACAGATCAAGCATGTTGCAGATGTACAAAGACTGAATTGTGTCCAGAGGATTCTCCCAGCAAGAGGGAGAAGACTATGACGAGACACTTCAATAATTGAAGAAATAGTTCTAGTATTCATGAAGACAACCAGAACAACCATGACAGTATGAGATTCAGGGGTTGCAATCCCTATATTTGAGATTGAGTTATCTTCAATGCCAGTTGGTGTAGTACATTAGTTGGGTTATGAAGACATGACTACAATAGCATATAGAGTTACCTCCATGAAAGAAGAAGAGATACCTTCAATATTAGTTATTGAACCACTCTCAGTTCAAATGAAGTTGTTTCCTTAGAGGAATTACTCTAAGATTTCAATAGTTAGAGTGAGAATGGAACAACTATTCTCATCTTCGGAGCAGCTGCAGGTGCAGAATCCTAGTTCCAGAGGAACAATTGTAGTGAGAGTAGAGGACATACTCTCAGGTAGTGATACATATAGTGCTTTGCAGAAATCACATAGAAATATCACATGATTGTGCATATTAAGTTGGAGTTGAAGCAAGAGTACCAGGATGGTACAATGTGATGTGAAAAATTTGATTTGAAATTGAAGATAGAAATAATAATGTCTGCAGATTGAAGGAAGATCTGTATGTGTTGAAGTGAGCTCCTAGAGCTTGGTTTGGCAGAATTGACAGTTTCCCGACGAGCTTGGGCCTTACCAAGAGTAAAGTTGATTCTATCCTTTACTTCGAGGTTATGAATGATGAGCTAGTAATGTTGCTACTATATGTAGATGATTTATTCTTGACAGATGAAGAAAATCTCATCACAGATTGCAAGAAGAAGATCGCTACCAAGTTTGAGATGAAAGACCTAATGCATTATTTCTTAGTTCTTGAAGTTTGGAAGAACCCAAAGAAGATCTTCCTTAACTAAGGGAAGTCTACAGTTGAAATACTGAAGAGGTTTGATATGAACACACCCATGGAAAAAAATTTGAAGCTCCTGGTTGATACTTCGTCAGAGTTGGTTGATACCACGTTGTACAGTCAGATCATTGGATCGTTGATGTATCTGACGAATACCAGGCCTTGATGTGAACACCTTGAGTTGGTATCTGGTAGAGCCCAGACGTGTTCACCTTGTTGCTGCAAAACATGTGATGAGATACCTTAAGGGTACGTTGGACTTTGGTCTCTGTTATAACGAAGATCATGACTTCAGACTGATTGGTTATACTGATTTGGATTGGGAATGAAGTGTTTCTGACAGAAAGAGCACTTCAAGATGTTGTTTCAGTATGGGGTTAGCCATGACTTCATGGCAGAGCAGGAAGCAATCTGATATTTCTCTTAACACGACAGAAGAATAACACATTGTTGCACGTTCCACTAGTTGTGAATCCATATGGCTTAGAAAGTTGTTGACAAGTCTATTTGATATGGAGATGGAAGCAACTGCGATTCTACGTGATAACCAGAGTTGCATAAAGATGACAGAGAACCCGATGTTCCATGATAAATCGAAGCACATAGAAATCCGGTATCACTACATTCGTGATATGGTGCAGAGGAGAGCTATAAAACTCCAATATGTTGGCACAAATGAGCATGTTGCAGATGTGTTGGCCAAGCCTCTATCTCGTGTAAATTTTGAATAATTTTGATACAATCTTGGTGTAGTCTGAAAGGACCTCCCTCGAAAGGGGGAGTGATGTTGATGATACTATGGTATCCTGACCAACAACAGGTAGCTTAGTTAGGATTTTATATCCTGGGGGACTAATCATCCCTGGACAGATACCGAAGGTCCAGTAAAGATGGTCTGTCAGAGTATCTGTGCATGTATATGCAAGCTGTGGTCAATAGTGGTAGCTCCATTAGGATTTTTATAATCCTAGGGAATCTTATGATTCCTGGGAATATCCCGAAGGTTTGGTAAGGATGGTCTATCAGAGTACCACAGGATAGCTCTGTTAGGATTTTATATCCTAGGGAATCTTATGATTCCTGGGCAGATCCCTAGGGACTGTCAGAGTACCACAAAATGTTGTTGTTACACCTGCCTCATTCTGTTGCTATATGATGATGATGTTGTTATCTCAACCTCGTACCGATGATGTTTATGATGCTGTTATCTCAACCTCGTGTTGATGATGTTGATTATCTCAACCTCGTGTTGATGGTGTTATTATCTCAACCTCGTGTTGATGATGTTGTTATCTTAGCCTCATACTGATGATGTTGTTATCTCAACCTCGTGTTGATGATGTTGATTATCTCAACCTCTAGTTGATGATGTTGTTATCTCAACCTCGTGTTGATGGTGTTGTTGTCTTAGCCTTGTGCTGTTGATGTTGCTCCAACCTCATGTTGTTGATGTTGGTGTACTAGCCTCGTGTTGGTGATATTATTATTCTAGCTTCATGCTATTGATGCTGATGCTTCAGCTTCATGCTGAAGATGATGATGATGATGATGCTACTTCATCTTCATACTGAATATGATGATGATGATGCTACTTCAACTTCATGTTGATGATGTTGCTACTTCAACTTCATGCTGAAGATGTTGATGATGATGTATTAGTCATGCTGAAGATGTTGATGATGATGTATTAGTCTTGTACTGATTGATGATGTTGAATTAGTGTTATACTAATTGATATTGATGCAGAGAATGATGATTATGATGCCATTATAGCTCCATGTTGTGAATGATGATGATGATGCCATTCCAGCTCCATTCTGTGAATGACGATGATGATACTATTCTAGCTCCATGCTGTGAACGATGATGTTATTGATGATGAGAAAAACTTCTGATGACTTATAGATGTGCCAATCAGTGTTTCAGATGTTGATGATGTTTCTTCCCTCTCTCTCTCCTAATGATGTATTGTAGAATACCCTTCTTGTTAAGGGGGGAGTGTTGAAATATTGTAACTGCGAATAATATTCTACTTATTATTGAGTTATTATCTTATAGATCAATACCCTTTTGCGGATTGATCATGTCGGGACTTATGTATGACCAAATCCCTTTTTTTGGATTGGTCAAACCCTAATTAAATGATGTTAATTGAGAAGTCACCCCCTAGAGATAATTAAAGTGGTTTTAGCCACTAATTGAAGAAGTTGGCCAAGCTTGGTGAAGAGACACAAACCTAACACCTATCAACTAGTATAAATAAGAAAGGATGATGCCTCATTCTAACACTCACTCAAGTCACTCATCTAGTGCACATTGTTTAGAGGAATCTGCAGTTGCCGGAAGAAGGAAGAGAGAGGCACATTGCCGAGTCTTGGATATTCTCTAGTGTTTGGTTTATTATCTTGGCATTGTATTGGAAACCTATATTAAGGAAGTTTTTGCTAGGTTTTCTCCCCCATGAGGGTTTCCCAGGATAAATGTTGTGTACCTTGTGATTGTGTTTCTTTCAGTGATCCTGCTTATGCTATTATTGTCTAGTAAATTGAAAAGAACCTAATAAAAACTCTAAAATTAACAATTAGATCTCCTCCCTAGACTGACCTAGTCACCCTTGAAGTGCGATACCTACATCGAGGTGACATTGGGTGTAGGATTCCCAAGTTCTAGCACTTTCTTTTGTGGTTGGGTCAATCTTTTTCCAACTTAAAACTTGTGCTATACAGGTTGCATCCTCAAATTCATTCCCTTATTTTGATGTGAGTTTCAAATTTTGTTCCATTGGATTAGAAACAGGATTGCACTCAACCATGACAAACTTGTTCAACAATTATCTAATGTACTTCTTTTGAGAGATGAATATGTACTTTGGATTTTGAATCACTTCAATTCCCAAATATTAGTGAAGATGTCCCAAATTTTTCATCTTGAAGCCTTTCTTCAACTCTTTTTTTATAGATGTGTTATCCCCAACTCCTAAGGATAGATAAGGAGATGACATCTTGAGGTCCTCAGGTTGTAGACATGGAGTACCGAGAGACATCATGACCAACAATGTCCACTTGCACAGACAAAGAGCCACCTTGCCACCACAAATCCAGGTTGATCACGACAGTATCCATTACATCAACTGACTTCCAGAAGACATTGGGTCTTTCTCTATGAGGTACAAGCCATGTATTATGGTGAGTTTCATTTCAATATTTAATGCATTTGAGTTTGTTGCATCTATTATTGCTTTTGATGATGTAATGTTTTCTTGGACATTATGCTCTTTTCCCTGTTTCACTTTGGTGGTTGACATTGCGCCCTAGTAAGTGGGTCACCCTTAGGGATAGGTTTACTACTGGGAGGTCCTCTTGATGAGTTATCATGTTGTTCTCGATCATACTTGTCACTTTCCACATTTCATCCTGTCATCTCCTTACCTTTTGGGATTTTCAGGTGTACTGATCCAAGAAGGGGTTTTCCCTCATTTCATGGGAAGAAGGGGATGAAGGCCCATAGGGAAGTGGATGGAAAAATATAAAAGCCTAATTATGAACCTTCCATATGCTTGCCCAAAGAGATATTGAGAGCAATGAAATGATTCTCCTAAAAAAATCAAAGACCCGCAAAAGCAAACACATAACATAAATGTCCCACTTGATTAAGGGATTTGCATAAAGTGCGTTACAAGCTAGACCATACACCCATGGAACTATGTGTAATTCTCCCTTCAAGTGACACTTTGGTACTACCCCCAAGCTAATTGATTCACCCTAGGGAGTACCTAGTGTTTGGACCTTAATTAATAAAATGACAATAAATGGGTTTGGAAAAAAGATGCATTGAAAATGAAGGTGCAACACACCCTCTACAAAGGAACCCATAAATGAGACACTACAACCCCTTGTATGTCATGAACCCCATGCCAAAAATTCTTTCCCCCATCCATGACACCTCATCCACATGACTTAGAAAGAGGTCCCCTTAGGAAACACTCCTAAACTTGAGGAACAATTCACCCAATAGGTCGCTTTGTCAACCCTCCCATATCTAAACTTGGAAAATTGCATAGGGTCTTTGAGAATTTGTTTAGTTTGATGAGGTAGTTTGGATGTGCTTTCTTATATTTCTCTTTTATTGATTTGATTTACTCATCATGATTCATTTGACTTGAGACCCTTGGAGGGCATATCCATTTGTCTTTCCAGGACCTAGTTGGTGGACAGTTTTGGAAGAACAAGCCTAGATTGGGATTCCATGGGGCTTAAATCCCATAGGTTGGATGGAAAGGAACCACACTCTGGATGATGCTGACATGTCTTTGAAGGCCTAAAAGACACCTTGGAAGATATTACCCAACCCCTACATGCCAAATGACTTGCTTGAAAGGGCCACAATGTCACCTTTTGAGGGCTTGACGTCACTTGAGCTAGGTTGTGGTGGTGATGATGGAAATTTGACACTTTTTGGAGGAAGAGGCCCATGGATCATGGAATAAAGGATTTGGTTGAAGACAATTGGCCTTTGGAGGCCTAGTGCTCCCTTCTCCAACTCAACAACTTAACCAAAACTGCCAAACGTTTCCCAAAAAGAGGATGCCACCATGTTTCTAGGATTTATCTTATGTGCAAAATATGAATTAAATAATATTACTTTTGTAAAGGGGAAAGGTAAGGGTTGTTGACCCCTTATCTTGTGTTTTACCCTAAGTTTTGTGGAAAAACATATTTTAGAAGACTCTATCTCATTTTAACATAGCTCTCCATTGTGAGAAGACTAGATTAGCTGAAATTTTCACCCTACTTGGGAAAATCTCTTCATCTCTCTTGGTTACATTATCTTGTGATGGTTTATCTTTTCTATTGGATGGATGGATGATGTGCTAGATCTCTTGGAGACTTGTTTCTTGCTTTATGGTGGAATTTGGTTGGTGAACTAGGGTTTCATCTTGTTAATGCTTTAACTAGGTAATGATTTCATGTTTATTTCTCTCTTTTATTGGTTGTAAGGTTAATGTAATGATTTATTGGGGAGTATAAGGGCATACAACCCCCTCTAATTCCATTGTAATTTTTTGAAATAATTTTTGGTGCAAAGGATACTAGGACGAGTAAAAGGGTTTACACCCTCATAGGTTTTCCTTGTTGGTTAGGGTTTGCCTTGGGCAATAAAATGGCTTACAACCTCAAGGAAGTAACTCATCCAACTTGTTTAATAGAGAGACTCCATTTACCCAATAGAAAGACACTAATCTTCATGCATTGGAGAAGAAAATTGTTGCATTGGTAATCGTAAAAAGTTGAGATATTGAGATTGTCTAAGTTGTAATTTATTCTTTGTGTTTTAAGCTTACTAAGGCCACAAAGGCGTCTTGTCTCTCCAAGTAGTTCTTTTTATTGTTATAAATTTAATCTACAACCATTAGGGCTGAAAAAAACCCTAAACAACTTTCTAAATAACTCTCTTTTCAACTGTCAAAAGTTGCTACTAATTTTCCACTATAGTCTACTAGTTATGGCACACTTTTTGGGTGGATTATTTGCAAGTTTTGGTGGCTGATTTTCTTGCTATAATTTTTTTTTTCTACAACCATAAGGCTGATAAAGTATCTCTGCAACACTTGTTTACAACAACCTTACTTTTATGCTAAAATCTTACTCTTTCACTCTTGAGTTATACTAGTTATACCTAGCTTAGCTCTTGTATCATTATCTTGAATTTTGACCTTTATTTAGTAGCACTAACAACTATTTTCTTGCTGATATATATTTTTGTTGATTACTGCAAATAGGGACAACAATCTTAACTTGCTTTTCCACCTAACATATAGCTCATGCAATTGACTTTTCTTGTGTCTCGGGAAGGTACAGACACTTTCCGCAAGAACTCAAAGACTTGGAAACCTTAAAACACTTCCGAGACGTGCCATCAAATCCATTCTCCACTTAGAAACTCGACCTATAGAGGCATTCATATCATCATCTCACTTTCTGTATCATTTCCCCCTAGGGTCACCCGAGATCCTTGAGGTGATCACTTCACCTCTAAAGTGGCGGGAATACCTATCTAAGGTGACAATGGGTAGGTGTTCTTTTAGTTATTACCATATTGTGGTTTGGGTCGGGTTTTTCCCAACCTACAACTTGTGTGATAACATGATGCAATGTGGTTCTCATCATTCCCTATTATCAACAGATCATCTACATATACTACAAGATATACAACTATTTTTCCAACTTTCTTGACAAACAAAGTTGCATCGTCAAGATAAATTTAATTTTAGAATATGCTCAATTAACTTTTCATACTATGCTCGTGGTGCTTGTTTCAAGCCATATAAGGATTTGATGAGTTTGCATACCTTATGTTCTTGTCCCTTCACAACAAAGCCTTCGAGTTGAAACATGAACACATTCTCTTTCAAGTCTCCATTCAAGAAAGCATTCTTCACATCCATTTGATGATTTTTCCATCCATATTGTGCTGCCATGGAAAATAAAATGCGGATGGTAGCCCATTTTGTTGTAGGGGAAAGGTCTCGTTATAATCAACACCTTATTTTTGTGCAAATCCTTTTTCCATGAGCCTTGCTTTGTGCTTGTCAAGTGAGCCATATGATCTGTACTTGTTCTTGAATACCCACTTGCAACCGATTGGTTTTGTTCCAAAGGGAGGATCCACCAACTTCCATGTCCCATTATTGATGAGTGCATCATATTCCTTCTACATGGATTCTTTCCATTCATCATGAGAAGTGGATTCTTTAAGTGAAGTCGGTTCAAGGTTAGTATATAAATTCAACTCACAATCATATGAAACATCCATGTCATCTACATCAGCTAAGTTTGAATTATCTACATTACTTCCGTCTTGTTTTGAGGAAATTATGGTTCCTGTCTTTCCAACCTCATCAAGATGAACACTCTCAAGTGTTTTTGTGATCCATTTTGGTGGACCTTTATGAGATAGTCTTCGTTTCTCAACTGATTGAGATGGTGCCGAGTTCTCATCAAGCCTCAACTTTTCAATCCTCTCGATCAGATCATCCAACTAAACTTCAGGTTCTGATGAAGTGGTGGGAAATTCTTCATGAGGGGAAGATGGTGCTTCAAAAGGAGATTCCAGAGATTAACCCAAGATAGGGATACCCCCTTTTATATGTGGAATCTCATAATAAAATTCATGATATTCCTTTACACGAGTGAATCTGTCTAGATGATCAAGCCGTCTCTCAACAATTTCATCTTTCTTGGAGGACTCAAGAAAGATTACATCTCTGGAAATGATGAATTTTTTATTTGTCTCATCGTAAAGACGATATCCCTTGGTGGTATTTGAGTAGCCCAAGAAGATGCACTTCTGACTCCTTGCATCAAGCTTACTTCTTTGCTTCTTAGGAATCAAGGCATAGTATTTGGAATCATAGACCTTGAGATGCCTTACCGAAGGAATGTGGCCATACCACATTTCGTAAGGAGTCTTGTTTTTAAGAGCATGAGATGGGCACCCGTTTTTGACATAAAATGCACATAAAACCACATCATCCCAAAACATCAATATAACATTCTTGAAAAACATCATGGAACAAACCATATTTAGGAGTGTTTTGTTCATTTGTTCAACTACATTGTTCCCCATGTCGACAAAGGTAGCTTTCAAATCCATTAGATGCATATTCTTTTTTATTATCAGTTCGAAGAGAGACTATACTAGACTAAGCTTCATTTTGAATCCATACATGAAATTTTTTAAAAGTTTCAAAACCTTGTGATTTATCTTTCAACAAGTTCACCCAACACATCCTGGTGTAATCATCAATAAAAGTCATCCTATATTTGTTTCCAATTGCAGAAAAAACAAGCATAGGGCCGCACAAATCAGAATGAATCAGATCAATTTTTCTACATGATCAAGAAGTAGAATTATGAAAGGGTTGTTTGCCGTGTTTTCCAAGGATACAAGCATCACATTGCTTCAATTTCCTAGGAATAGTAGGCAAACCAGAAACACCATTCTTTCTTAACAAACGAAGACTACCATAATTAATATGGCCAAATATAGCATGCCACAAAAGACTAGATGAAATTATACCCGAGTCATGATGAGAGAGCTATGCCACAGTTTGTGTATGAGTAGATGTCACATTCAACTTCAACAATTTTCCATCTTCTATTCCGGTCATGATAAACATGTTGTCAAAATCCTTCCTTATCTCAACTTTGCCACCAAACATATGAACAGAGTGCCCTTGCTGTCTGATGTGCACATGGGACATCAAATTCCTTTTCAACTCTGGAAGATAGAGTACATTGTGCAGAAGAACATATGGGAGTCCAGGCATATTAAGCCTGATGGTGCCCATTCCCGAAGTCTTGAGACTTGATTTGTCTGCAAAATACATTACACCATCTACATTTTCATTGAAGTCTTTGAAGAAGTCTCTTTGAAATGTCATGTGGGAGGTTACACCCATGTCAAGAAGCCAAGTATCTCTCCAAGAAGAAAATTAAGTATTAAACATACTTTATTTACTCATATATTGCAATGGGCAACAACATAGTGAACATCTGCTTTACCTTCCATTGGTTCTGAAGTTTTACCTTTGTCTTCTTTTTGATTCTGTCTTTCTTTGATATTCTCCCATGGAACTCTGTAGTCGGTGGCTTCATGTGATCCATTCATTCCACAACGAGTACAATGAAGATTGGATTTTTCACGGGGATTATGCCAACTCCCCTGCCTTTGAGCATCTTCTTTCTGCATCCTTTCATTTCTTACTTGACAACAAGAAATCTCCTTCAATTAGAGTTTTGATGAGTTTTGACTTGACAACTTCATCTTCACAACAATGCTTACTATATTGTTCCTTTGTCCAAATGAATTCAAGTAACCTTGACCGAAAACTCCATAATAGAGACTTTATGCAAATGATTGTGATCAAATGGAAGTATAAGTGAATTGATCTTTTGAAGGTGATTAAAGCTCCAAACAACTCTAGGCTCAATGTTTTGACTTTGGAAAGAAGTGTGCACCGTTAGAGGTGAACAAGAGCATGTTTACTACTGCAGTTCGTACAACCACAAAGAGATGAAAAAGACATTAATGGAGATGTAGCACGCGTTAAACAAGCTTACAATTAATCCATGAGATAGTAGCACCATGAATGGAGTCAAGAGGCTATGTGCATTCTTCTTGAATGAAGGAAAACTCCACCTACAAGCTGAAATGAATTTTCAAAGATTCAAACTAGCTTGTTAATAAAAAAAAACCAGTAAAAACAAACGTGTGGGGTTTGAAAACTACTGAAGGCCCAAGATGAGTGACATCGTTGTGGTCGCGTTCTGAGTTGAGTGAAAACATTCTGGTCGTGTTCTCCTTTATTAGGCTTGAAGGAGGAGATTTTTAATACCAATAATGCAGTCGACAGGGGCTGCGTTGAGGGCAGCGAAGCCACGTGAGGAATACAACGACGGGATCTAGGGTGAAAGGGTTGATTCCTGTGTGAGGAATGCAGTGACAGATTGAGGGTGAAAGGGATGATTCTTGCGTGGAGGTACCATACGCTCGTATGGGAATAAGGAAAGCGAACAAAATGGGTGAACAATATCGATGGGAAAACCCAATGGTAAATGGGACGCGCGAATTAGGTAAATAAAGAAAAACCGCGTGAGCAGTCGACAGGTTAAACAATTGCAGCTATGAATGATGGAGGTGGGTGCAGGTGGGATGGCAGGCGGAGAGACAGACCGTGGGCGCGGGGACTGAGACACGTTTCTTTCTACAGAAATGAGACGGAAATGAAACGTCCAGGGCAGAGATTCGTGGAGTTAGACCATGGCTCTGATACCACTGAGGCTAGCATGGTAGATAACTCCACACTTACATTAGCTTGTAGCTCAATAAATACAATAAAATGTAACCGTTGGTCTTTCATAACCGAATACACTTCTTATCACTTACGATTCTTCATATTTACAATATTATCAAAGTAATGCATTGAACATAATTAACCAACCATATGGCTGAATGATGAGACAAGCTAGAAGCTATTGTTGTTATTAATATCGRCCTTAATATCCCCTAAATAACATTGTTGACAAATAAATTAGTTGAACTACCTTGGTAAGACAACTTAAGCAACATTACCCTTTTAATATAATATGGACATAATAAATACAAAATGCTAACATCATATAATTGTATGTTGAACTTAGGGAAATAAAAAAAAAAAAAGACTAGATGCAAGCAAATGGAAATTACAATGGAATGAATATATTGAATTCTAGCCCTACAATATATGATTAGAACACAAAAGAAAGAATGAAACTCATAACTTAATGGCTCAATGAAACCAAATGTTTTTACCAAAATGCAACCATGACAAAAGAGAGTTAATAAAATCACAATTTGGTGATAATGACATAATTTGAAAATGACAAATTAGTGTTGATAAATATATAATATGGATTCATGGTAATTGTTGAGTTATACGTAGTATAGTTCATATGAATCATTATTGGTCAACCTTACACCAAGGACGTCACCTCTGGAAGAGGTGAAGAATGGTAGTAAAAACTTGATCAATTAACACCAAATAATGCCATCAAGTAGTGTTTTTTTTTTTCAATTTGGCTCACGGTGCATTTTACGAACTTGAGCGCATCACTACAGTGTGTTGACATAAACACACTAATTAAACAATGTACAAATAATAAAAAAAGTGTAGTTATCCCACTCCCACTTAGTTTTCTTCTTATCATACAATTGTTTTGTTCAATGATTTTTACCATTACAAAATAGCTTTGTGACGTTTCACTTGCATGCTTGACATGTTATAAATGCATTGTCATGAATTGATACTATATGTATAAAATAATTTGAGGGACAAAAAAACATGAATTAAAATCTAAAAATCAATTCGTTACATATTTTTTTAGCTATCCACCTAATTTGGCTTTGAATCTTAATTTGGTCAATACGTGTGAATATCAAGTTGACTTTCCAATTAGATCCTTTTTTTTTTCTTAGTTAATAAAAATAATTAATTACGAATAGTCTTAACTTACTAGTTCTAAAATTCATGTACACAATTGGTTTGTATGATTGAGTTGATTTTCTCTTTTCTAATATGAAGAATATATATGAAAGTGACCACTGGGTCACCATCTATATATGAAAGTGGCCATTGTGGTGCTATAATGTAACCATCTTCATTTGGGTTGTACATTCCACTTGTGTTATGCATGAGAGAATTTCAAAGAATCGTTACCATGTCATTATTCTCAATTTCACACGTAATATGTGTCATACATGTTATCGTCCAAATTAGCAGCCTTTGTGAGGGTGCTATTGGGAATAAACACAAAATGAGAAATGCACCACTGTAACCTTAGAATAAACTCCCATTCATTTTAGTCTAGCTCCTTGAATCCACAAGGGGGCATCCCAATCCTTGGAAACAACATGTATAATACAAGTCACTTCCAACTACACACCTCAATATATGTTAGATAGGCCTTAGTAGAAAAATTCCTTGAGAATATTCAACAAGAACTAAGGAAATAACTAATACAATATAAGGAGGGTTAGGCGCTAATTATATGAGTGCTGAGATCCGAAATAAGTATTCTACATCATAAAAATAAATCAACACTAAGAAATCACTTTTTAGATGAAAAGAAAATGTACCTTTAACTGCTCAAGAGTGAGATCTAGTTGAACAAATCAAGAGTGAATAATATACCTGAATTATACCTTGGCTATATGCTGCAAATTGGACTAGATTTTGTTTTTCCAACAATTCCAGAATCTGATATATGATAAAAAAAACACAGAAAATGCAGATTTTGGGTGAGAAAAGCACCCCAAGAGTGCCTAAAAACATTTAGAATGATGAACCTTGAGTACTTTAGCTAGGTAAATGAATAAACTATGCAAAAATATCCCAACCATGATTTATTGCAACTACAAATGAATAATAACCATGTAATTAGCTCAAACTTGCAAAGAGAAGTGGCGAATCCTCCTAGGGTTTCACAAAAAATATCCAAAATGAAATATAACAACAATGAACTACTTTCGAGATGAACTCACCATTATAATGTGTTAGATGTCCTTTATAAACAATCCCAAAATGAAATCTAAGCTAGGGTAAGGTTATGATGCAACTTTTAGGGTCAAACCCTAACATTAGGGTTTCACCATTTTTTATTTTTATCATTGTAATTAATTTCTAGAATTGGTAAACACCTTAAATCAGCCACAAACATTAGATAAAACCTTGAAGCACAATAACAATAGGTCTAATTTGTCTTCTTAGGGCTAGAAATTAACAATGAAGCACAAACCCATGGATGAAAGTGTCTACAAAATGAAAGTAAACTGTTAACTTTACTCTAGATAATGAAATAAATATTTTTGACAATTTATATTTTATATTTTTTTGTATTTTTGTATTTTATATGACATGAAAATAAAAGAATTGAATTTTTAGAGTTTTTGTGGTTGGTTTTTTGAGTTAAGTTTAATGTCTTGTCTCCACTTAGGGCTCATGGGGTCAAGAAGTATGCCCCTCTAAGAATTGGTTAGCAATGTTTATGGATTAGAATGAGAGAGTAGGGCCTCAAAGCTAGTAGTATCTTTTCTAATCAAGAAAAACCATGAAACCAAGGCCCTACAAGAAGAGTTTCCCCAACGGAATAGCCTTCACCAATAAGATCAACAAAAGACATGAAAAGAATACTTAAAACCCTTGCCAAGGAGCATATAACTAATCAAGACAACATATAAGAACTTACCAAATCGATTTAGGGAAGATGAAAGAGATACGAATCCTAGATGTCCTCTCTCCAAGTAGTTGATAACTCCTCAATGGTTCGATCTTGCTAGTTTATGTAGAATCTCGATCATTCACAATAACCTTAGAAAAACTACCAAGAAGAATAACCATGAAAGAATGAAACACCAAGTAAAATATCTTCTATTAATGGCTTCAATAATGATCTCCAACAATTCACAACAATTTGGAATGAGACGAGTGCCTATATTTATAGATGAGGCTCACAACCCCTTCCCATTGTTTATTCCTCAAAATTAGGCTAAGGAATAAAGTAAAAATGACTTGTCATCCACACAACTTGGAGACTAAGTCCAAAAATACAAATAAATGATTTTATACATGTTTAAAACCCCCACAAAGGGTGACGTCAAGATTCAAGGAGGGATGATTTGGCTCCTAAGTACAACATTCCACTTGATATGGACTTGGGGTTCTCAAAAAGTGGAAAGGAATGTTCCTTGGCCACCCTAGCTCCAACTTCCACCTGAAAGAGGTTGGACAACCTCACCCCAAGTCAAATAAGACCCTCTCTAGGTGGACGGATTCTTCAATTTTTCTAACAAGTCATTAAATAGGTGATCCAAAGCCCCTACATATAGCAAGGAATGAGTGCCATGTCATAATATTCAAGTGAAAAGTCATTCAGGTGACCTCCATATCATCCAAGTGGCTCAAAATAAAATTTGTGTCTGTCATAAAGTGCCCCAAGTGAGGTCGACCATCTTTTAGTTGAAAAAATGCTTTAAAAAATGCCAAGAGGAGGGCGTTTTGGCATCTAACACAAGGAAAGTGTAGGGGAGGTCCATCTAGAGGTAAACAACCCATATGTTCCTCAAAGAGTGTGACCAATGCCTCAAAATCCACAATATACCTCGCAAATCATGATATTTCCTTCAAAAATGTGAAACTGGATAATCACGTGCATGATTATCTCCAAGGGCCCATGACCCAAAGTGTGGTACATACATAAGAAAGAGAGGGTCAATGTGGGGTAAAATAAGGTGTGTTAAACCATGAGTGTGACAACCATTCCAAAGAACAATCACCTTTTACATATCAATGAGTAAGTGAATAATTAGGGCCCCGTAAATAATGTATCCTAGTAGATCCATCTCAGAATGCCCACATACCTACCCATGACATAAATTCCACTTAGATGGAGTTACAACCTTCAAGGGATAGTTGGTTGGAGCAATAAAACCAATTACCTTAAGAATGGGGACTAAAATGGCATGCCATGACCATCCACCTGAGGGGATCTGGGTAACCTCTAATAAACACTTGTACAACAAGTCATCCCATAATGGCCACATACAAATAAATCATCACACTTTGTGAACATTGTGAACATTGGATTGGTCACATCTCATGAAAAAATGTGCGGTACACTGCAGAGAATCTAGGGTGTAACAATTGGCTCCAACTTGGGGACATGTGCTCATCTCGAGAGTGCATGAGAACTCCAGAATATTCTAGAAACTTGTGTACCTAAAATATTCTCACAAAATGGATATTAAATTCAAGGGAGGGGAAGAAACAAGTGCCTTATCATTTCCTTGAGATAAAAAAAAACAAATCCAAGTATGAAATGAAAGAAGTACATAACGCCAACCTTTAGAGAATTTCATACAATGTAAGCATCATTTCCTTTCTTAAAAAAAGATTAAATTCAACACTCAATAAAATGAAACACACAAGTAGCTGAAATCATAAAACTTACTATAGTATAAGGAGGCCCTGAAGGCATCAAATATTACCTTGATAGAACCATTTTAAATCTTTCCCATTCACGAGAAAAGACAAATTATGACCATCCAAATGACTTAAATAGAAATAATTGATACTTGCAACACATTCAATCATGTAAGGACCTAACCAAAGACTTTCAAACTTACCATGTTTACCTGCTTTTTCATTTCATTTTTTCCATAGGAGGACAACATCATGTTTCTAAAAGCTTCGTTGATGAGCCTTCTTGTCAAACTTACTCTTCGTCTTTTATTGAATATGTATCAAGGGATCAAAGGCACGTCTTCAGTTCTCATCATGCTCGATTAATTCATTAATTCTTCCTTGCATTTCATCTGGATCGGAGGAGTGTTGTTGCATGAACTTGTAAACCAAGATCTTCAAATGAATTGGCAATGTTACTTCCATCCCATAGAATAGCTCAAATGGGATCTTTCCAGTGGAGTCTTTGTTAGTTATTCTATATGCCCATAGAGCGTACTTTATTTTTCTATCCTAACTTTTCTTGTTGTCCCCCACTTCCATCTTGAGAATGGTCATCAAATTATTGTTTCTTGAGTCAATGAGACCATTTCCTTGCGGATAATAATTGGAGGAGTGGGATAGGAAAATGCCATGGTAAAAAAAATGTAGATAACTCTGCATAATTGAATGCTTTGGCATTGTCAATACTGATCTTTGTTGGCACCCCGATAGGGGTGATGATTCTCTCTTCCAATAAATCTATAAAAAAATTAATTATCTGTGGCCCTTTTCATAGGTATTGCTTCAACCCATCTGGTGAAATAATATGTATATGTAAGAATCCATCTATGACCATTGCTTGAATTTTACTTGAATTCACCAATAAAATCAAGGCCCCATTATTGGAAGGGCACTTCCACTATAATTGGTCGTAGAGGGAGGGCCACTAACTTCTACTTCCTGATGAATAAATAACATGATTGGAAACCTCTCATGAACTTATGCACATCTGAAAAGTTACTTGGCCAATATAAACCACCTCATAGAATCTTGAGAGTGGTGGTATTTGATTCATGATTTCCTCCACATAGCCCTTTATGAAATTCATTCATAAACTTATTTTCTTCCTCTGGGTATACATGTATGAGGATCAACCCATCTAGATTTTTCCATCTAAGGCCTTTGTTGATGAAAAAATACTTACATGCCTTCAATCTTAAAGATCTCTTCTTGTGATCCAAAAGTTTCCTTGGAGTTGTAAGGTTATTTAGATAGAAAATTATATCCATGTACAAATCATGATGTTTCAATTCTTCAATCACTGTTGAAATAATAGGGGGTGCATCATCCTGTAATACAAGAGAAACTTCATTTCCTTCAGCTAACATTTGCGCCGAACCTCTTCCCTTGATCAATTTTGTGGGCACAATTTCCAAATCATATTCCTGAATCTTAGTCTTCCACTTGCCTGTGGTTCCCAAACAATCTTGTTGAGCCAAGATATCTTTTACAACTAGGTGGGGAACATACACAATCACCTTGTAATATCCAACATACAGTCGAAAATTCTTGAAGGATTTGACCAAAGCGAAAGATTACTTCTCCATAATGGAACAGTTCAATTCAACATCCCTAAGAAATTTACTTATGAAGGATATGGGTTGTTCTTCATCTTGATCATTCTTTTGAACCAACACACCTACAATTGTATCATTAGAAGCAAAAGAAAAAAAATAAAAATTCTCGGAATAATAGGACTTACCAATACTCGATATTTTACAATAGCTTCCTTGATAATTTTGAGGGATATATTATTGTCTTAATCCCATTTGAAACCACATATTTCTTTATAAACTTCGTTATAGGCTTCGTGATCTTGACAAATTTTGGGATGAATCTTTGGATGAAACTGATCTTGCCAAAAAATGATTGCAAATCCTTCTGATTTTGGGGTAGAGAAATTGATCAACTTTTACCTCATATTTTGTAACAATGTTCCTGAGAATATTTCCTTCAAGAACCCCAAATACCAACTTCTTTGGGTTCAATGATATTTTTTAGTTGTGGCACCTTTCAAATACCTGTCTGAGATGCTCGACTTGGGATTTTTTGGTATTTGAAAACACTGTGAGGTCATCTTGATAAATCTCAATTATTTTTCCCATGAGATATATGAATGCATAATCCATGGATGTTTGGAATGTAGCACCTACATTCACCAGACCAAAGGGCATCCTCAAATATTCATAAGTACCCCAAGGTGTGGTAAATGTCTTCTTATGTCTGCCATATTTTTTCACCAAAACTTGATTGTAATGTGAAAAGTCATCCAAGATTGACAACATATTTGATCCTATGATTCTTTGTAACATATTTTCCACGTTCGAAAATGGATAATTTTCTTTCTCATATGCCATGTTGATATTTCTGAAATCCACACAAAGTATTATCTCACTCGTCTTCTTTCGCCCTATCACTGGATTAGAGAGCCAAGTAGAATGTCTTGTGGGCACGATGATTATTTCTTCACATAACTTCTGCAATTCTTTCTCGACAAGAGGGGAAAATTCGGATTGATCTATCTTAGCTTCTATCGAAATGTACTGGCACTATATTTCAAGGGTATGATGTGTTGAATTATATCTCCCTTGTCTGCCTTCAAATCATCATAGAAGAAGGAAAATATATCCCTGAATTATCTGATAAGATCTTCGATTTCCTTTCTTTCTTCTCCTAATATTCCTTTGTCGATATTTATCATCTTCATATTTTCAGTGGATCCAATATTGACTTCTTCATAGTCATTGGGATTAGCCATCTCTTTCTTCTCTTTATACCTTTCATGTCTCTTGAACAAACATTCAAGAGGTACAAGGCCCACTGGAATCACATTTTCATTTATTTCTTCTTCTGAACCCTCTTCTCTCCAATCGACACGATTCTCAAAAAATTACTGCAATTTGTTTGTGAATCTTAAAACCTGTGCATCATCATCAAAAACCTACTAGTTGATGAAATTATCTAGGACTGATGGTCTGAAAATTGCTTCCAATTTTCCATTCTTTATCAAATAATCACAAAATTTTAGCATTGCAACATAGATAGCTAATGCAATGACTCTTTTATTGAAACCCCTTGATTTATCTATCAAATATTAAAGAATTAAACTTTTCCATGGCGTCCCATATTGCATTCCTATATCCTTTCAATCTTTCATTTTTAGAAGCAGAAAGAACTTTCACTTGGGAAACAATTAATTCAAAATCACCAATAATTTTCAAAATCTTAATTCCAAGATACTTAGCTAAGTTCAAACCAAGAAAAAGTGCTTCATATTCAGATACATTGTTAGTTCCTTCAAATTCCAAGTGATAAACATAACATGAACATTACCTTTAGGGGAAGTGAAAACAATACCTACACCCATACCTTCTTGGGACTTTTCCTCGTCAAAGTTCATCTTCCACATGTTGACTTCTATCTTGGGAGCTAATTCTATTGTAAGAATRATGTAGGATACAACTTCTTCTTCATGTATATTTTCTGAGATACCTGCACATAAGATCTATCTAACAATGAAGCATACACAAATTGCAATAGTGGATGAAGAGTRAAGACAAAAATTGGAGAAAAGAATGAAATAATTTCTATTATCCGAGTAAGAGAATGTTACAATACTAGTGATATACTCTGTATGACACAACTAAATCACCATAGTATGCAATATAATGTGCATTAGGAGTGTTCTAGAGAGATGTGACACACATTGGTAGTCACTGGAGTCAACTACCACCTAGTCCTAGTTAATTGGCCATGCAGTTGTCAGTTAACTAGCTAAATCATAGTGAAATGAGGATAAGATCACTCACTTATGTGGAAAGTGATTTAATGGTAATTATCCCAATGAAAGTGTGCATTCATGGTGATGATCTCGAGGTTAGCATTCAACACTTGGTGATAAATCCAAGGTTGGCATGTAACACTTCACTCAACTAGTGTAACTAAAAGGTAATTGAGGATGGACTGGAGGGTATGCGACACCCTTGACTAGGGGAGAATAAACTCAATGAGGGGATAATATATCAGATTAAGGGAACCTCAACATAGCCAAATAAACTTAGGAAAATAAAATGAAAGGAAAATCCTAGGTGTGTGTAATATCTCCAACACCCTCCTAAACACTATTAGAGAGTATACATAATGAATGGGTCTCAAAAACATAGGCCATGTTAGGTACCCATGAATAATGAAACTAATGAACACTGAAATAAAGTGAGGAAAGAGGGGAAAACTCATGGGAATCCCCCCCCAAAGTACAATGTATCAAAAGAAGAAAAAGATAGTTGCTAGGAAACTATGTCCTTCACTCCAAGACAATCATGCAAACTATGGATTTTTTGCTCAGTAAAAGTCGTAGTGAAGATGTTGGTAGTTTTCTAAGTGGAAGGGAAGTACTACAAATCGATGACCCTGTCATGAACTATCTCCCTGATAAAATGCATATGGATCTTGATATGTTTTGTTCGCTATCTATGTACTGGATCTCAATATAATTTGAGTATAATTTGGTTGTCACACCAGATCACAGTCAGATAATGGAACTAAATGTCGAGCTAGGTGAGGAAGTTCTATAGCCACAGTTCCTGGAAGGTGACATTGAATGCTCCCATGTACTCAACCTCTATTGAAGATAGATCAATATATGACTATGTTTTTCTCGACCAATAGATTGGGCCAGATCCCACACTCAACATGTACCCAGAGGTGGACTTGTGATTGGTGCCATTGCTAGCCCAGTCAAAATCGGTGAAGCCTATGAGATCCAACTTGAAACCTATTGCATAGTGGATCCCATAACTGATGGTGCCCTGAACGTATCCGAGGATGTGCTTGAAAACCTTCTAGTGTAACTCATGCAACTTCTACATGTACCTAGAGACTACCCCTACTGCATATGATAGATCTGGTCGGGTGTGGGTGAGATACAAAATACTCCGCACAAGCTACCGATACAAGGTGTTGTCCACCACTGGTGTATCCCAACAATCCTCAAGTCTAACACCAGATAAGAAGGGTGTAGGTGCATAATTGTAGTCTGTCATGTGAAATCTCTCCATGAGATCCCTGAACATACTCAGCCTGAGATAACTTGATTCCTGAATCATCCTGGATGATCTTGAGACCAAGAAAGAAATGGAGTGGACCCATGTTCGTCATCAAAAACCTGTCATGAAGAATTCCCTTGACCAAAAGAATCATTGAAACTGAGCCGTCAGTGATCAAAAGATCATCCACATATAGGACTAGGATCAAAAGTGAGTCAGTGGTCCTCAACATGTAGACATTGGGATTAGATTTTCATCTAAAAAATTATTGGAGAGAAAATAGGAGTCCATATTTGTGTACCATACTCTTGGCACCTGCTTGAGGTCATAGAGCGACTTTTTGAGTCGACACACTAAAGATGAGTTCTGTATGAATCCATGTGGATGGTCCATATAAATATCCTCTAAGAGATCCCTGTGAAGAAAAGCATTATTCATGTCCTTCTGATGTACTTCCCATCCCTTGTCTACTCCAATGGCAAGGGCCAACCTGATGGAATCCAACTTTGCTACTGGAGAAAATGTCTCATCATAGTCGATCCTGTGGATATGTTGAAATCCCTTGGAAACCAATCTTGCCTTGTGCCTTCTCACCTATCAGTTTGCTACCTTTTTGGTCTTGTAGAACCATATGCATCTGACAAGCCTCCTCTCCGAAGGAAGTGGAGCAAGATCCCAAGTCTATTCCTCGAGGAGAGAGTTGTACTCCTCCTGGATGGCTGCTTCCAATAAGGGGTTCCCTGCAGCCTCTCTTTAGGTCTGCGGGTATGAATAATGAACCATATAACAATGCAAGGGCATCATGGGTTCATTGGTAGTGAGTACATGAGGAGGATACTCAAACTGAGTTTTGGTACTCGTCAGATCCGCTAGATCCCCAACAAGGTCTCCTGCATTATGAAGTGTGGACTGTGCCCACTTGGGAAACTACTCTGGCTCCTCATCTGCATGTACTAACTCTACATCTGAATGATTTGACTACACATCTGTATCATCTAAATCCTCCAACTCTGTAGCAGAACTCATATATTTGGATTGATATGAAAGTGTGGACTCATCATCTGCAACTGGTGGAAGTACAAAAGCCTCTACATGTGGCTCATGTGGAGCATGTGAGGGAATTTCCTCGAACTGGAAATTGCGCTCAATGATGAGATGGTTCGTAAAGGGATCAAATAATTTCTATTCCTTCACACCATTGATATAACTAACAAAGATACATGGGTGGCTATGTGGATCTAATGATTTTCTCTTCTCAGAGGGAACGCGAGCCCATGTGCGTGATCAAAAGATACGAAAGTGGGTGACTTACGTTTTGTTGCTGCTCCAAGCCTCGAAATGAGTCTTTTCCTTGATATATCTGTGAGGATATTTGTTCTGAATGTGATTGCCACAATTAATTTCCTTACCCTAAATATTGGAAGGAAGTTCCTTTACATGTAGCATGAAACTAACCATCTCTTTGAGAGATCTGTTTTTCTGCTCAACAACCCCATTCAACTGTGGAGTATATGGTATTGTGTGTTGCAATTGTATCCCAACCTCAAGACAAAGATTTTGAACATCTTTGTTTACATACCCCCCCTCATCATATATACAAAGGGGTATGATCTTTCTCCTTGATTGAGTCTCAACAAGTTCTTTGAACTCTTTGATATGCTCAAAGACCTCAGACTTCTATCTGAGAAAAAATACCCAAGTATAACATGAGTAATCATCCAAAAATGTAAGCACATACCTTTCCTTGTTGATGGATGGATGTGGGAATGGACCCATGGGATCATTGTGAATCAGATCGAATGGAAAGGAGGCCTTGTGAGCCTTCCCCTTCTCAAACTTCTCTTGAGGATGCTTTCCAAGGGCACATCCTTCACAAACCCCTTCAGAAAAGTGGATATTAGGTAACCCAGTGACCATCCCCTTCTCGCTAAGTTGTTGCATGGACTTGAAGTTCAGGTGACCAAACCTCTCTTTTTCAGTTCAGTTGACATAAACACACTAATTAAACAATGTACAAATAATAAAAAAAAGTGTAGTTATCCCACTGCCACAAGTTTTTTTCTTCTCATACAATTGTTTTGTGCAATGATTTTCACCATGACAAAATAGCTTTGTGACGTTTCACTTGCATGCTTGACATGTTATAAATGCATTGTCATGAATTGATACTATATATATGAAATAATTTGAGGGACAAAAAAACATGAATTAAAATCTAAAAATCAATTCGTTACATATTTTTTTAGCTATCCACCTAATTTGGCTTTGAATATTAATTTGGTCTATACGTGTGAATATCAAGTTGACCTTCCAATTAGATCCTTTTTTTTTCTTAGTTAATAAAAATAATTAATTACGAATAGTCTTAACTTACTAGTTCTAAAATTCATGTATACAATTGGTTTGTATGATTGAGTTGATTTTCTCTTTTCTAATATGAAGAATATATATGAAAGTGACCACTGGGTCACCATCTATATATGAAAGTGGACACCGTGGTGCTATAATGTAACCATCTTCATTTGGGTTGTACATTCCACTTGTGTTATGCATGAGAGAATTTCAAAGAATCGTTACCATGTCATTATTCTCAATTTCACACGTAATATGTGTCATACATGTTATCGTCCAAATTAACAACCTTTGTGAGGGTGCTATTGGGAATAAACACAAAATGAGAAATGCACCATTGTAACCTTAGCATAATCTCCCATTCATTTTAGTCTAGCTCCTTGAATCCACAGGGGGGCATCCCAATCCTTGGAAACAACATGTATAATACAAGTCACTTCCAACTACACACCTCAATATATGTTAGATAGACTAGTGCCTTAGTAGAAAAATTCCTTGAGAATATTCAACCAAGAACTAAGGAAATAACTAATACAATATAAGGAGGGTTAGGGGCTAATTATATGAGTGCTGAGATCCGAAATAAGTATTCTACATCAGAAAAATAAATCAACACTAAGAAATCACTTTTTAGATGAAAAGAAAATGTACCTTTAACTGCTCAAGAGTGAGATCTAGTTGCACAAATCAAGAGCGAATAATATACCTGAATTATACCTTGACTATATGCTGCAAATTGGACTAGATTTTGTTTTTCCAACAATTCCAGAATCTGATATATGATAAAAAAAACACAGAAAATGCAGATTTTGGGTGAGAAAAGCACCCCAAGAGTGCCTAAAAACACTTAGAATGATGAATCTTGGGTACTTTAGCTAGGTAAATGAATAAACTATGCAAAAATATCCCAACCATGATTTATTGCAACTACAAATGAATATTAACCATGTAATTAGCTCAAACTTGCAAAGAGAAGTGGTGAATCCTCCTAGGGTTTCACAAAAAATATCCAAAATGAAATATAACAACAATGAACTACTTTCGAGATGAACTCACCATTATAATGTGTTAGATATCCTTTATAAACAATCCAAAAATGAAATCTAAGCTAGGGTAAGGTTATAATGCACCTTTTAGGGTCAAACCCTAACATTAGGGTTTCACCATTTCTGATTTTTATTATTGTAATTAATTTCCAGAATTAGTAAAACCTTAAATCGGCCACAAAACATTAGATAAAACCTTGAAGCACAATAACAATAGGTCTGATTTGTCTTCTTAGGGATAGAAATTAACAATGAAGCACAAACCCATGGATGAAAGTGTCTACAAAATGAAAGTAAACTGTTAACTTTACTCTAGATAATGAAATAAATATTTTTGACAATTTGTATTTTATATTTTTTTGTATTTTTGTATTTTATATGACATGAAAATAAAAGAATTGAATTTTTAGAGTTTTTGTGGTTGGTTTTTGGAGTTAAGTTTAATGTCTTGTCTCCACTTAGGGCTCATGGGGTCAAGAAGTATGCCCCTCTAAGAATTGGTTATCAATGTTTATGGATTAGAATGAGAGACTAGGGCCTCAAGGCTAGTAGTATCTTTTCTAATCAAGAAAAACCATGAAACCAAGGCCCTACAAGAAGAGTTTCCCCAACGGAATAACCTTCACCAATAAGATCAACAAAAGACTTGAAAATAATACTTAAAACCCTTGCCAAGGAGAATATAACTAATCAAGACAACATATAAGAACTTACCAAATCGATTTAGGGAAGATGAAAGAGATACAAATCCTAGATGTCCTCCCTCCAAGTAGTTGATAACTCCTCAATGGTTTGATCTTGCTAGTTTATGTAGAATCTCGATCATTCACAATAACCTTAGAAAAACTACCAAGAAGAATAACCACAAAAGAACGAAACACCAAGTAAAATATCTTCTATTAATGGCTTCAATAATGATCTCCAACAATTCACAACAATTGGGAATGAGATGAGTGCCTATATTTATAGATGAGGCTCACAACCCCTTCCCATTGTTTATTCCTCAAAATTAGGCTAAGGAATAAAGTAAAAGTGACTTGTCATCCACACAACTTGGAGACTAAGTCCAAAAATACAAATAAATGATTTTATACATGTTTAAAACCCTCACAAAGGGTGACGTCAAGATTCAAGGAGGGACGATTTGGCTCCTAAGTACAACATTCCACTTGATATGGACTTGGGGGTCTCAAAAAGTGGAAAGGAATGTTCCTCAGCCACCCTAGCTCCAACTTCCACCTGAAAGAGGTTGGACGACCTCACCCCAAGTCAAATAAGACCCTCTCTAAGTGGACAAATTCTTCAATTTTTCTAACAAGTCATTAAAGAGGTGATCCAAAGCCCCTACATATAGCAAGGAATGAGTACCATGTCATAATATTCAAGTGTAAAGTTATTCAGGTGACCTCCATATCATCCACTTGTCTCAAAATAAAATTTGTGTCTGTCATAAAGTGTCCCAAGTGAGGTCGACCATCTTTTAGTTGAAAAAATGCTTTAAAAAATGCCAAAAGAGGAGGGCGTTTTGGCATCTAACACAAGGAAAGTGTAGAGGAGGTCCATCTAGAGGTAAACAACCCATATGTTCCTCAGAGAGTGTGACCAATGCCTCAAAATCCACAATATACCTCACAAATCATGATATTTCCTTGAGAAATGTGAAACTGGATAATCACGTGCATGATTATCTCCAAGGGCCCATAACCCAAAGTGTGGTACATACATAAGAAAGAGAGGGTCCATGTGGGGTAAAATAAGGTGTGTTAAACCATGAGTGTGACAACCATTCCAAAGCACAATCACCTTTTACACATCAATGAGTAAGTGAATAATTAGGGCCCCATAAATAATGTATCCTAGTAGATCCATCTCAGAATGCCCACATACCTACCCATGACATAAATTCCACTTAGATGGAGTTGCAACCTTTAAGGGATAGTTGTTTGGAGCAACAAAACCAATTACCTTGAGAATGGGGACTAAAAGGCATGCCATGACCATCCACCTAAGGGGATCTAGGTAGCCTCTAATCAACACTTGTACAACAAGTCATCCATAATGGCCACATACAAATAAATCATCACACTTTGTGAACATTGGATTGGTCACATCTCATGAAAAAATGTGTGGTACACTGCAGAGAATCTAGGGTGTAACAACTGGCTCCGACTTGGGGACATGTGCTCATCTCGAGAGTGCATGAGAACTCCAGAATATTCTAGAAACTTGTATACCTAAAATGTTCTCACAAAATGGATATTAAATTCAAGGGAGGGGAAGAAACAAGTGCCTTATCATTTCCTTGAGATAAAACAAAACAAATCCAAGTATGAAATGAAGGAAGTACATAACGCCAACCTTTAGAGAATTTCATACAATGTAAGCATCATTTCCTTTATTCAAAAAAGATAAAATTCAACACTCAATAAAATGAAACACGCAAGTAGTTGAAATCATAAAATTTACTATAGTACAAGGAGGCCCTAAAGGCATCAAATATTACCTTGATAGAACAATTTTAAATCTTTCCCATTCACGGGAAAAGACAAATTATGACCATCCAAATGACTTAAATAGAAATAATTGATACTTGCAACACATTCAATCATGTAAGGACCTAACCAAAGACTTTCAAACTTACCATGTTTACCTGCTTTTTCATTTCATTTTTTCCATAGGAGAACAAAATCACGTTTCTAAAAGCTTTGTCAATGAGCCTTCTTGTCAAACTTACTCTTCATCTTTTATTGACTGTGTATCAAGGGATCAAAGGCACGTCTTCAGTTCTCATCAAGCTCGATTAATTGATTAATTATTCCTTGCATTTCATCTGGATCAGAGGAGTGTTGTTACATGAACTTGTAAACCAAGATCTTCAAATGAATTGGCAATGTTACTTCCATCCCATAGAATAGCTCAAATGGGATCTCTCCAGTGAAGTCTTTGTTAGTTATTCTATATGCCCATAGAGCGTACTTTATTTTTCTATCCCAACTTTTCTTGCTGTCCCCCACTTCCATCTTGAGAATGGTCATCAAATTATTGTTTCTTGAGTCAATGGGACCATTTCCTTGGGGATAATAATTGGAGGAGTGGGATAGGAAAATTCCATAGTAAAAAAATGGTAGATAACTCTGCATAATTGAATGCTTTGGCATTGTCGATAGTGATCTTTGTTGGCACCCCGATAGGGGTGATGATTCTCTCTTCCAATAAATCTATAAAAATATTAATTATCCGTGGCCCTTTTCATAGGTATTGCTTCAACCCATATGTTGAAATAATATGTACTTGTAAGAATCCATCTATGACCATTGCTTGAATTTTACTTGAATTCACCAATAAAATCAAGGCCCCATTATTGGAAGGGCACTTCCACTATAATTGGTCGTAGAGGGAGGGCCACTAAATTCTACTTCCTGATGAATAACTGATACGACTGGCAACCTCTCATGACCTTATGCACATTTGAAAAGTTACTTGGCCAATAGAAACCACCTCATAGAATCTTGAGAGTGGTGGTATTTGATTCACGATTTCCTCCACATAGCCCTTTATGAAATTCATCCATAAACTTATTTTCTTCCTCTGGGTATACATGTATGAGAATCAAACCATCTAGATTTCTCCATCTAAGGCCTTTGTTGATGAAAAAATACTTACATGCCTTCAATCTTAAAGATCTCTTCTTGTGATCCAAAAATTTACTTGGAGTTGTAAGGTTATTTAGATAGAAAATTATATCCATGTACAAATCATGATGTTTCAATTCTTCAATCACTGTTGAAATAATAGGGGGTGCATCATCCTGTAATATAAGAGAAACTTCATTTCCTTCAGCTAACATATTCTCCAAACCTCTTCCCTTGATCAATTTTGTGGGCATAATTTCCAAATCATATTCCTGAATCTTAGTCTTCCACTTGCCTGTGGTTCCCAAACAATCTTGTTGAGCCAAGATATATTTTACAGCTAGGTGGGGAACAAACACAATCACCTTGTAATATCCAACATACATTCTAAAATTCTTCAAGGATTTGACCAAAGCATAAGATTGCTTCTCCATAATGGAATAGTTCAATTCAAAATCCCTAAGAAATTTACTCATGAAGGATATGGGTTGTTCTTCATCTTGATCATTCTTTTGAAGCAACACACCCACAATTGTATCATTAGAAGCAAAAGAAAAAAAATAAAAATTCTTGGAATAATAAGACTTACCAATACTCGATATTTTACAATAGCTTCCTTGATAATTTTGAGGGATATCTTATTGTCTTAATCCCATTTGAAACCACATATTTCTTTAGAAACTTCGTTATAGGCTTCGTGATATTGACAAAGTTTGGGATGAATCTTTGGATGAAATTGATCTTGCCAAAAAATGATTGCAAAGCCTTATGAGTTTGGGGTAGAGAAATTGATCAACTTTTACCCCATATTTTGTAACAATGTTACTGAGAATATTTCCTTCAAGAACCCCAAATACCAACTTCTTTGGGTTTGAAGATATTTTTTAGTTGTGGCACCTTTCAAATACCTGTCTGAGATGCTCGACTTGGGATTTTTTGGTATTTGAAAACATCATGAGGTCATCTTGATAAATATCAATTATTTTTCCCATGAGATATATGAATGCATAATCCATGGATGTTTGGAATGTAGCACCTACATTCACCAGACCAAAGGGCATCCTCAAATATTCATAAGTACCCCAAGGTGTGGTAAATGTCGTCTTATGTCTGTCATCGTTTTTCACCAAAAGTTGATTGTAATGTGAAAAGCCATCCAAGATTGACAACATATTTGATCCTATGATTCTTTGTAACATATTTTCCACGTTCGAAAATGGATAATTTTCTTTCTCATATGCCATGTTGATATTTCTGAAATCCACACAAAGTCTTATCTCACTCATCTTCTTTCGCCGTATCACTGGATTGGAGAGCCAAGTAGAATGTCTTGTGGGCGCGATGATTATTTCTTCACATAACTTCTGCAATTCTTTCTCGACAAGAGGGGAAAATTCGGATTGATCTGTCTTATCTTCTATCGAAACGTATTGGCACTATATTTCAAGGGTATGATGTGTTGAATTATATCTCCCTTGTCTGCCTTCAAATCATCATAGAAGAAGGAGAATATATCCTTGAATTATTTGATAAGATCTTCGATTTCCTTTCTTTCCTCTCCTAATATTCCTTTGTCAATATTTATCATCTTCATATTCTCAGTGGATCCAATATTGACTTCTTCATAGTCATTGGGATTAGCCATCTCTTTCTTCTCTTTATACCTTTCATGTCTCTTGAACAAACATTCAAGAGGTACAAGGCCCACTGGAATCACGTTTTCATTTATTTCTTCTTTTGAACCCTCTTCTCTCCAATCGACATGGTTCTCAAAAAATTACTACAATTTGTTCGTGAATCTTAAAACCTGTGGATCATCATCAAAAACCTACTAGTTGATGAAATTATCTAGGACCGATGGTCTGAAAATTGCTTCCAATTTTCCATTCTTTATCAAATAATCACAATTTTTTAGCATTGAAACATAGATAGCTACTGCAACGACTCTTTTATTGAAACCCCTTGATTTATCTATCAAAGATTAAAGAATTAAACTATTCCATGGCGTCCCATACTGCATTCCTATATCCTTTCAATCTTTCATTTTTAGAAGCAGAAAGAACTTTCACTTGGGAACAATTAATTCAAAATCACCAATAATTTTCAAAATCTTAATTCCAAGATACTTAGCTAAGTTCAAACCAAGAAAAAGTGCTTCATATTCAGATACATTGTTAGTTCCTTCAAATTCCAAGTGATAAACATAACATGAACATTACCTTTAGGGGAAGTGAAAACAATACCTACACCCATACCTTCTTGGGACTTTTCCTCGTCAAAGTTCATCTTCCACATGTTGACTTCTATCTTGGGAGCTAATTCTATTGTAAGAATGATGTAGGATACAACTTCTTCTTCATGTATATTTTCTGAGTTACCTGCASATAAGATCTATCTAACAATGAAGCATACACAAATTGCAATGGTGGATGAAGAGAGAAGACAAAAATTGGAGAAAAGAATGAAATAATTTTTATTATTCGAGTAAGAGAATGTTACAATACAAGTGATATACTTTGTATGACACAACTAAATTTCCATAGCATCCAAGATAATGTGCATTAGGAGTGTTCTAGAGAGATGTGACACAAATTGGTAGTCACTGGAGTCAACTACCACCTAGTCCTAGTTAATTGGCCATGCAGTTGTCAGTTAACTAGATAAATCATAGTGAAATGAGGATAAGATCACTCACACATGTGGAATGTGATTTACTGGTAATGATACCAATGAAAGTGTGCATTCATGGTGATGATCCTAAGGTTAGCATGCAAAACTTGGTGATAAATCCAAGGTTGGCATGTAACACTTCACTCAACTAGTCTAACTAAAAGGTAATTAAGGATGGACTGGAGGGTATGTGGATGTGGCACCCTTGTCTAGGGGAGAATATCCTCAATGAGGGGATAATATATCAGATTAAGAGAACCTCAACATAGCCAAATAAACTTAGGAAAATCCTAGGTGTGTTTAATATCTCCAACACCCCCCTAAACACTATTAGAGAGTATACATAATGAATGGGTCTCAAAAACGTAGGCCATGTTAGGTACCCATGAATAATGAAACTAATGAACACTAAAATAAAGTGAGGAAAGAGGGAAAAACTCATCAGAATCCCCCCCTCAAAGTACAATGTATCAAAAGAAGAAAAAGACAGTTGCTAGGAAACTATGTCCTTCACTCCAAGACAATCATGTAAACTATGGATTTTTTGCTCAGTGAAAGTCTTAGTGAAGATGTCGGTAGTTTTCTATGTGGAAGGGAAGTACTACAAATTGATGACCCTGTCATGAACTTCTCCCTGATAAAATGCATATGGATCTTGATATGTTTTGTCCGCTATCTATGTACTGGATCTCGATATAATTTGAGTATAATTTGGTTTTCACACCAGATCACAGTCAGATGATGGAACGAAATGTCGAGCTAGGTGAGGAAGTTCTATAACCACAGTGCCTGGAAGGTGACATTGAATGATCCCATGTACTCAACCTCTATTGAAGATAGATCAATATATGACTACGTTTTTCTCAACCAATAGATTGGGCCAGATCCCACACTCAACATGTACCCAGAGGTGGACTTGTGATTGGTGCCATCGCTAGCCCAGTCAAAATCGGTGAAGCCTATGAGATCCAACTTGAAACCTACTGCATAGTGGATCCCATAACTGATGGTTCCCTGAACGTATCTGAGGATGTGCTTGAAAACCTTCTAGTGTAACTCATGTGACTTCTGCATGTACCTGGAGACTACCCCTACTGCGTATGATAGATCTGGTCGGGTGTGGGTGAGATACAAAATACTCCCCACAAGCTATCGATACAAGGTGTTTTCCACCACTGGTGTATCCCAACCATCCTCAAGTCTAACACCCGATAAGAAGGGTGTAGGTGCATAATTGTAGTCTGTCATGTGGAATCTCTCCATGAGATCCCTGAACATACTCAGCCTGAGATAACCTGATTCCTGAATCATCCTGGATGATCTTGAGACCAAGAAAGAAATGGAGTGGACCCATGTTCTTCATCAAAAACCTGTCATGAAGAATTCCCTTGACCACAACAATCATTGAAACCGAGCCGTCGATGATCAAAAGATCATCCACATATAGGACTAGGATCAAAAGTGAGTCAGTGGTCCTCAACATGTAGACATTGGGATTAGATTTGCATCTGAAAAATTATTGGAGAGAAAATAGGAGTCCATATTTGTGTACCATACTCTTGGCACCTGCTTGAGGCCATAGAGCAACTTTTTGAGTCGACACACTAAAGATGAGTTCTGTATGAATCCATGTGGATTCTCCATATAAATATCCTCTAAGAGACCCCTGTGAAGAAAAACATTATTCACGTCCTTCTGATGTACTTCCCATCCCTTGTCTACTCCAATGGCAAGGGCCAACCTGATGGAATCCAACTTTGCCACTGGAGAAAATGTCTCATCATAGTCGATCTCGTGGATATGTTGAAATCCCTTGGAAACCAATTTTGCCTTGTGTCTTCTCACCTATCGATTTGCTGCCTTTTTGGTCTTGTAGACCCATATGCATCTGACAAGCCTAATCTCTGAAGGAAGTGGAGAAAGATGCCAAGTCTATTCCTCGAGGAGAGAGTTGTACTCCTCCTGGATGGCTGCTTCCCATACGGGGTTCCCTGTAGCCTCTCTATAGGTCTGCGGGTATGAATAATGAACCATATAACAATGCAAGGGCATCATGGGTTCATTGGTAGTGAGTACATGAGGAGGGTACTCAAACTGAGTTTTGGTACTTGTCAGATCCACTAGATCCCCAACAAGGTCTCCTGCATTATGAAGTGTGGACTGTGCCCACTTGGGAAACTACTCTGGCTCCTCATTTGTATGTACTAACTCTGCATATGAATGATATGACTATGCATCTGTATCCTCTGAATCCTCCAAATCTGTACCAGAACTCATATATGTGGATTGATATGAAAGTGTGGACTCATCATCTACAACTGGTGGAAGTACAAAAGCCTCTGCATGTGGCTCATGTGGAGCATGTGAGGGAATTTCCTCGAACTGGAAATTGTGCTCAATGATGAGATGGTTCGTAGAGGGATAAAGTAATATGTATCCCTTCACACCATTGATATAACTAACAAAGATACATGTGTGGCTCTGTGGATCTAATGATTTTCTCTTCTCAGAGGGAATGCGAGCCCATGTGCGTGATCCAAAGATACGAAAGTGGGTAACTTACATTTTGTTGCCACTCCAAGCCTCGAAATGAGTCTTTTCCTTGATATATCTGTGAGGAGATTTGTTCTGAATGTGATTTCCACAATTAATTTTCTTAGCCTAAATATTGGAAGGAAGTTCCTTTACATGTAGCATGAAACTAGCCATCTCTTTGAGAGATCTGTTTTTCTTCTCAACAACCCCATTCAACTGTGATATGGTACTGTGTATTGCAATTGTATCCCAACCTCAAGACAAATATTTTGAAAATCTATGTTTACATACCCCCCCTTATCATATATACAAAGGGGTACGATCTTTCTCCTTGATTGAGTCTCAACAAGTGCTTTGAACTCTTTGATATGCTCAAAGACCTCAAACTTCTATCTGAGAAAAAATACCCAAGTATAACATGAGTAATCATCCAAAAATGTAAGCACATACCTTTCCTTGTTGATGGATGGATGTGGGAATGGACCCATGGGATCACTGTGAATCAGATCGAATGGAAAGGAGGCCTTGTGAGCCTTCCCCTTCTCGAACTTCTCTTGAGGATGCTTTCCAAGGGAACATCCTTCACAAACCCCTTCGGAAAAGTGGATATTAGGTAACCCAATGACCATCCCCTTCTCGCTAAGCTGTTGCATGCACTTGAAGTTCAGGTGACCAAACCTCTCTTTCAATGATATACAACTGTCATCAACATGCGTAAGTATTACAAAGGAATTAGGTTCAATAAACTTAGTGAAAGTGTATAACCAAGATTGGTGATTTACCTCCCCAACATCAATCTTGGAGTTGTCTTGAATGTTGAATATGGACACAGAGTCTGGAGTGAACTCCACCTTTTTCCCCGAGCCCAAGTGTGTCATTTGATACACCAAGAGAAGATTCATGGAAAGTTGAGGAACATCCAAGATGTTCCCAAAGATTCCATGATCTAGTTCCACTCTCCCTTTTTTGGTGGCCTTGACTGGAGAGTCATCCCCCATGAAGATAGGAGTCCCCATGCATGGAGTTACATAAGATAGAATATTCTTTGCAGTTTCCATGTAATGGGAATTTCCTGAATCTACAATCCATGCGTCATGAGAAGAATGAATAGCTACTAATGTATGAGGATTACCTTTCTTAGGGGCTTGATCTTATGACTTCTTCATGGCAGCCTCAGGAATGAAGTCCCCGAGATTGTTTTTCTGAAGTATTTATGCCATAAGATATATTTGATTCTTCTTGCATGCAGATCATGGATGGTTCCCACGATTGCAGTAACCACACTTCTTCCCTTGCTTTCTTTTTCCACCTTTAGAACCCGAGGAATCATTGAAGGGTTTGGAGTACCCTTCCTTCTTTGGATCTGCATGTGCCTTTCCTTTTCCTTTCGGTTTGGATTTAGGATAGAAGCATTCCCCAAGTTCAACAACCCACTTTTTGAATAGCAACATTCCCCAAGAATTGGGAACATTAATGATCACCACGTCCATTACTAAGCAAATGTATTGATGAGCGAACAAGAAAACTTGAAGATCCTTGATTAATATAGATACTTTAACTTCCTTTGAGTCTATGGCACAATATTCCTGTATGGCCTCAAATATTACAAACCCAAACATTCCATCACCTTGAGAGACATCACATTGGTTGAGGCTCTGGAGCCTAGCATACAATTGTGCAAGAGCAAGTCTTCCACTATCAATGATATGAAAAATGGTTGGTTCTTCAGATTGTTTCTTCCTTTGTGCATTGTTTGGAGAATAATAGGGGAATTTTCACTCTCATTCACAAGATGAGTTGCTTGACTTGTTGGTTCAAGCCCCAAAAATTCTTTGATTGTATTCTTCACGGAAGGGATTTTCGCTAGCTTGACGATAGGAATGAGAACCTTGACATTGTTAAACCATCCTGTTACATCCAACTTCATCTCAAGAGAATTTCTTTTTGAAGAACTACTTCGTGGTACCTTTGTATTGGGTCTAATTAGCCTTGCAATTCGAGTTTCCTTCTTTGGAGGCTTGGAAAGTCTCGGATGATCTTGCGGGGGATTATTCTTCTATATTCAATATACCACAACTCTCATTTCAAGCATTTAATTTATACCTTCTTGGGAAGGAATATTCTCAAATATTGTGTTTTCTCTTTCTTCTTCATCTTCCTTCTGCTGCCACTTTTGATAGTCCTTTCCATTAAACAAATTGTTGTAGGTGTCCAAAGGTGGCTTGATTTTCTGACCATATGATTGGTATACTTTATGGAAGAAGGCACACATATTTTCATCATGGAAACTTTGGCAAGATCTGCAAAAACAAGGATGTCCATCCCCTATCATGTTGGTGGGTTCCAACGATGTAGGAGGTCTTTGATTTCGTGACAGGCCTTTGTATCAGTTTCCTTGTTGCTATATTTTCTGATGTTGATTTCATTCCATCTACACAATCCTACCCTGTAAATAAATGGTGGTCATTTGAAACTTCACTATCTAGTCCACAAGATCGAAGATAACTTCGAGAGTGGAATCAATGGCAATAGYTATTTTCTGCTTGTGATCATCCTTGGCCCTGGGATGGATCAGTACATTTATCTTCTCTGAGTGATTCCAATTTTCATCAATAGTCTTGGCATTGATCTTGGAAGTGGTGAGAGTTAAATGGTAGGAACTATGGAGGAAGAAGAGAAAATTTCCTTGAAAGGAATTCAAGTAGTACATCAAGATTGTGTTTGATCTAGGAGGATATGTGAATGCTCAAAAATGAAAAGTTTCAAATGTTGAAGAGGATGTACCATTTCTTAGATCTTGGTGAGAGCTTTCCAATGACGAAAATTCTGCCTCAATCCGACTCCGTATGAAGAAGTTATGACGTTCTAAAGTTGTTGACCAACAACAAAAAAAGTCCATAGGACATAGACACGTGCCATGCTCTGGTGAATACACGTGGTACATTCTGGATGCAACACATGGCATGTTCATATGCATACAAGTGATAGGTTCTAGAGTGGACATGTGGCAGAATGCAGTGATGACACGTGACAACTTGCAGTGTGGAAAAGTGGTAGTTTCCTATTGTGGAACGTGGGCTAATCCTACAGTGACATGTGGCACCATGGAATTGGTCCACTTGGCCGAGGTAAAAATTTGTTTGGCAATCCACCAATGGGGGAGTCAAACCCCTGATCTATTGGAATCGAAACCAACGCCCGACCACTCGGGGTACAATGTTCCTCAACACTCAATATGGAAAATGATATATTTATGTTTGATTGCGGATTGATTTGGAGAAAAAAAAGTACTGGGAGAGTCCACCTCGTGACCTCCCTTGGCACAACGACCTCATAGTTTTCCGATAACCAACATTCTAATGGTACCACTTGTTAAAGAATAACCATGAAATTTTATTTGAAGTCAAAGTTGCAGAGTATTGTAACAAAAGGGATGGTCGACAAGGGTTGAACCCATGACCTCACTGGATCAAATGACCTCACATGCCACGCACTAACCAACAGTAAGAAGGTGCTCCAACTTGAAAAGGGGTGAAGTTACCATATTAGTTTTGTTTCAAAGATATTCACCAACCATTGTCAAAGGCCCAAATCGTGCGATCGATGGATCGAAGTAATGACCTATGGTTATATAACCAAAGGTTTTCACCAATGCAACAAATGTTATTTTTGATTGTAAAATTTGAATTTAATTATTGTATATTCGAATTAATTTTGTTGTAAAAGGGGAAAAATGGGTTTTGGAGCAATTTGAGCCGAATTCTTTTTGGGAAAAGTTTGGGCCTATTATTGTAAGCCTGCACAAAAGATCAGAGGGAATATTTGGACAACTTGAAAGCTCAAATTATTGATGTAAAACATTTATAAGCATTAATAATGAAGTGGTCATGCACTAGAAGCGGAGCCAAAGACGTAGCTAGGAAGTCTGGTGAACTCCGTTATCAATGCTTGTCCTTCTGTTTCTGATTTATTTCTACTATAATTTTCTCATTTTCCGCAAAATTTTTAATGTTTTTATATTTCACATTAAGATTTGAATGTTAAAAGTTTAGTTAAAAGAAGAAATCACATAACATTGCAAAAAACACTGTCAAATTAAAGGTCTTGGGAACTGAAAAAGATTAGTTATCAATGAATAACTAATGATTAGTTTGATAACTTAAGATTTTCAGAGAAAGGTTGACTGGTGAATGCTTACAAGAGCTAGACTCAAGTGAGGTGAAGGAAAGCTTGCAAGTTATAATTCAAAAATTCAAAGGAGATTTCATAAACGTGAGATGGATTCACCAATAAGGTTAGGTCCTTATGAATTTGAAGATGATTTATTTGAAGTATTTCAATTGATGAAAACCATGGTGGTAGATATTTACCATGAAAGAGGGAAATAAAGAGTCCAAAAAACCTTCTCATTCTCATGATATGATATTACTAAAGTTAGATGTTAAATTTGATTTGCCTATTTATGATGCATAATTGAATGCATAAAAATTAGACAACCGGGTAAAGCAGATAGAAGTTTACTGCAATATGCAAAAGATAAAAAAATACACTACAAATATTCAGTTGGCTACTCTCCGCATGAGCAGCACGACTCTAATATGATGGGAAATTCGAGCTCAAGCGGATCTAGTACAACATGGTAAAATCATTTCCTCTTGGGTTGAATTTATTTCTGCAATGAGAAAGCAATTCTATCCTTTGGAATATACTCAAACATCTATGATTGAATTGTACATCTAAAACAATTAAAAGGGAAAAATGTTCAAGCTTATACAAAAGTATTCAAGAAGAAGGCTTTAGCATTGGAAATTCCATTACACACTCATGAAACTCTTATTAAATACATTGGTGGTTTACATTCACATCTTCACAATACTATTTTGATGTTTAATCCTACTAGTATTGACGAAGTGTTAGTGAAAGCTACTCATCTTGAAGCTAGCAAAGGTAAATAGGGTATGGAGAATGTGTCTTAGGACTTCAAGAAGTAGTCAAAGGGAAAGAATACAACCACAATGAAGAAACTGAAGGAGAAGATTACATGCACTCATTGCAAGAAGAAGGGGCATGATGAAGATCATTGTTGGAAATTGCATCTTGAATTGCTACCAAAGAAGTTTCAGAACAAGGAGGAACAAAAGACAGTTGTTGTAGTGCAACAAGACCTTGGGTCTGATTCAAGGGATACGACACAAATTATAGTTGTAGGAGTATGAGGTATACTATCTTCTCATGCTTGTTCAATCTCTTCATTTTCATCTCCTAATTCTAAAAGAAGAAGTGAGTTTTTTCACATAAGGGTGATCACTAAACATACTAAAGTTGATACTCTTTTTTATCTTGGTTCCCAAGTAAATCTAATATCTAACGATATTGTCAAGAAACTTGGATTGGAAGAACAACCTCATAGGAAACCTTACTCTCTTGGTTGGGTATGCGATAAGGAAAAGCTACCGATAACAAGACAATGTGAACTTAAATTTTCTATCACATCAAAATTTGTTGATGAGGTTGTATTGGATGTGGTTCCTCTTGACATATGTGGTATTGTATTGTGAAGCCCATATTTGTTTGACAAAAAATCCATATTCTTCAGAGAAGAGAACATATACCATATTCTTAAAGATGGAATCAAATTGATTGTAAGAGCTCATCGCACGAAGAGTAACCTCTCCCTTGTCACTATAGAATAACTGAAAAGTGTTGTAAATGCAAACAAAAATGTGTCTCTAATGTCTGGAAAAGGAAGTAAATGGCCCGATCTTGAATGTAATAATGAAATAATCAAAAGTGATCCTAGTCATGAAAGGTTTCAGGAATCTCCAAAGATGCCACATGAAGTTTCATTGTATGCAAAAGTCATGGATTCTGTTGAACATAGTAGGAATGTTGTTCATTCATTTTTAGTTTCATCATTTTCACTAGTACTATTGATGTGTTGTGAATGGTCCATAGTAGAAGCAGTAAATGAGGGTAGTGGTGAAAGAACCAGAATGGTTAGCAACATCATCTCCATTTTTTCTGTTTTTATTCAACTTTTTGTAATAATAGAAGTGGTACAAGCACGGGGATAAGATACCAGACAAGTGGGGAGGCAGTACCCTCACTTTATTTCTAAATAAACCAGACTTTTCATGGTCTAAAAGCTTCCTAGTGGGGAGGAATGATCTAGGAGGATCTTTGATTGCTCAAAAATTAAGTTTCAAATGTTGATGAGGATGGAACCATTGTGTAGAGCTCGACGAGATATTTCCAATAGTGCAAATTTCACCTCAATATGACTCTGTATGAAGAAGTTATGACGTTTTGAAGTTGTTGACCAATAACAAAAAAACTCAACAAGATATGGACATGTGGCATGCTCTGGTGAAGACACGTGGCACATTCATCAATGGTTTAATTTTTGTCAAAGCACTTAAAAGAAACCCAACATCTTTCTTCTCCAACCATTTATCAAATAAAACCTTCTAGCTTGCTTGGAAATAATTGATGCAATTATCAAACAATGATAAAAACCACTTCCTAGCATCCTTTTTTTAATGACAAAGAAAATCATTTTTATAAAACATCAAAATTACAAATTCCCAGAGTGTTGATATTTTCCATGAACACATCCCAATGCTCTCTTGCACCAATAGCATTATCACCATGGAATTTTGGGAATTTCTCCAAAAAAGATGGAATATCACGAGGATAACCTGCAATGTTACAAAATTCAAATGGTTTGAAAGTATCTGTCAACCACATAGCAACCATTTAAGTTATAGGACTTGAATAAAGACATAATCTTCTTATATCATATACATTATCAAATCATAAATTATTATTTACTTCCCTTTCCCAAAGCCTATGCTTTCTTCTATGATAAATAAGCTCAAATTGAGGAAAAAGACGAAGTATACCTTCGACGTTCCTTCTTGTAGAGTGCCTTTTGTTGTATTTGGATTCGATGGAGTTTCCAGATGAGACAATCAAGTTAAAAATAAAAATGTTCTCATCAATATACAATACAAATAACTTACCCAACCTAGCGGGATGATGTCGTCAAAAGAAAGAAATAAACCACAAGATTCTCCCCAACAACAACGCTAAAAAATGTTACGACCCAAACTAGTATCCTTTGTAAGGGTGCAATTGGGAATAAGTACAACACAGGAAATGCACCACTATCACCTTAGAACAATCTCTAGTTCACTTTAGGCTAGCTCCTTCAAGCCATGAGGGGTATCCCAATCCTTGGAAACAACTTGTATAGTATAAGTCACTTCCAATTACACACCTCAATATATGTTAGATAGACTAGTGCCTTAGTAGCAAAATGCCTTGAGAATATTCAACCAAAAATTAGGGCAATAAATACTACAACATAACGAGGGTTATGATCTAATTATATGAGTGTTGAGATATGAAATAAGTATGCGACAACATAAATATAAATTTACACTAAGAAATCACTCTTTAGATGAAGAGAAAATGTACCTTTAACCACTCAAGAGTGAGATGTAATTGCAAAAATAAAGAGTGAATGATATACTTGAATTATTCCTTGATTGCATGTTGTAAATTGAACTATATTTCTGTTGTCCAACAATTTCAAAATCTGATATATGATTAAAAAAACATAGAAAATGCAGATTTTGGGTGAGGAAAAACACCCCAAGAGTTCCTAAAAGCACTTTGAATGATGAACCTTGGGTACTTTATATAGGGAAATGAATCAAATATGCGAAAAAATACCAACAATGGTTAATTTCAAGTATAAATGAATAATAATTATGTCATTAGCTTAAACCTGCAGGTGGTGAATCCCTCTAAGGTTTCACCAAAAATCTCCAAAATGAAATATAACAAAAATAAACCACTTAGGAGATGAATTCACCGTCATAATGTGTTATATATCCTTTGTAAATATTCCACAAGTGAATATTAAGCTAGGGTAAGGTTAGAATTCACCTTTTAGGGTCAAACCCTAGCTTTAGGGTTTCACCAATTTTGACTTTTATCGTTGTAATTAATTTCCAGAATTAGTAAACACCTTAAATCAACCACAAGACATTAGATAAAACCTTGAAGAACAATACCAATAGGGATGATTTTCCTTCTTAGGGTTAGAAATTAACAATGAAGCACAAACCCACAAACAAAAGTGTCTAGAAAATGAAAGTAATTTGTTAGCTTTACTCTAGACACTGAAATAAATATTTTTGATGGCTTGTCTTTTATATTTTTATATTTTTTTGTATTTTGTATGACATGAAAATAAAATAATTGAATTTTTAGGGTTTTTGTGGTTGATTTTTGGATTTAAGATGAATGTATTGTCTACACTTAGGGCTTATGGGGTCAAGAATTATTCCCCTATAAGAATTGGTTATCAATATTTATGGATTAGAATAAGAGACTAGGGCCTCAAGGCTAGTAGTCTCTTGTCTAATCAAGACAAACCATGAAACCAAGGCCCTGCAATAAGGGTTTCCCTAAGTAAATAGGCTTGACCAACTATATCAACAAATGACGTGAAAATAATACTTAAAACCCTTTACTAGGAGCATAGAACTAATCAAAACAAGAGATACACACTTACAACTTAGGGATGATGGAGGAGATACAGAACCTAGATGTTCTCCCTCCAAGTAGTTGATAACTCCTCAATGGATCAATCTTGCTAATTTATGTAGAATCTTGAGCATTAAAAGTAGCCTTTGAAAAAATACCATGAAAAATAAACAAGAAAGAAAGATATCCAAGAATTGATACCAAGAAACACCAAGTAAAATATATTCTATTAATGGCTTCAATAACGATCTCCAATAATTCACAACAGTTTGGAATGAGAGGAGTGCCTCTATTTATCGATGATTCTTACAACTCCTTCCCATTATTTGTTCCTCAAAATTATGCTAAGGAATCAAGAAAAAGTGACTTGTCATCCACACAACTTGGAGACTAAATAAAAAAATACAAAAAAATGATTTTTTGCATGTTTAAAAACCTAACAAGGGGTGATGCAAGATTCAAGTAGGGACTATTTAGAAATGAATGATCCTTGGACACCCTATCTCCGATGTCTACCTCAAAGAGATGGCACGACCTCACCCCAAGTGAAATAAAATCTTCTCTAAGTGGACAACTTCTTCAATTTGTCTAACAAGTCATCAAAGAGGTGATCCAAAGCCCCTCCACATAGCTAGGAATGAGTTACATGCCATCATATTCAAGTGAAAATTCACTGAAGTGGACTCCACATCATCCAGGTGGCTCAAAATAAACCCCATGGCTATCATAAAGTGCCCCAAGTAAGGTCAATCCTCCTTTAGTGGAAAAAAATATTTTAAAAAGTGCCAAAGGAGGGGGGGATTTTGGCATCTGACACATGGAAAGTATAGAGGAGGTCCATGTGGAGGTAAATGGACCGTCCATGCCTCAGAGAGTGTGACCATTTCCTCAAAATATGTGATATGCCTAAAAAACCATGAGACTGCCTCAAGAAATGTGAAATTGGATAATCATGTGTAGAATAATCTCCAAAGGCCCATTGTTGGACATTGGGTTCAACACTTCTTGCGAGTTTCATGACATGGGTTAAACTGCTCTTTTCTATCCTAACTTCAACGATTGTGGTAGAGACTAACGCTTGCGGGTTTTGGTCTAATGACAATTGTAGTCCAAAAAATGGTATTAGTGTGACAGGTCTCAAGTTCAAAACTCACCCAACATGCACTGGGGGGATATTGTTGGACAAGGGATTTTGTGCTTTCTGTGAGTTTTGCGACATGGGTTAACCCTTTCTTGTGAATCCTGACTTTGAATATTGTGGCAGAGACTGGTTCCTATGGGTTTTGGTCTAAGAAAAAGAGGGTCCATGTGGGCTAAGATGTGTTAAACAACGAGTGTGACAACCCTTAGAAAACACAATAACCTTTTACATAACAAAGAGTAAGTGAATAATTAGGGCCACGTAATTCATGTATCCTAGTAGATCCATATCATAATTCTTGCATACCTACCCACGAAATAAATGCTCGACTTAGAGGGAGTTACCACTTCCAAGGGATGGTCAGCCAGAGAAATAAAACCAAACACCCTTATAATGGGGGATAAAAGGACATGCCATGACAGTCCACTTGAGGGGATATAGGTAACCTCTAATCAACACTTCTACAACAAGTCATCCCATCATGGCCACATACAAAGAAATCATCACACTTTGGGCACATTGGAGTGGTCACATCTTGTGAAAAATTGTAGGGTACGCTGTAGAGAATATAGGGTGTGACAATGTGCAAAAATACATGCATGAATACCCATTAAAAAATTCATTAACTGTGTATGATACTCAACTGACAGAACACACCCTTTCACAAATACAAAGTATCTTGGTTTCTATTCAAAGATTTAGTTATTGTGTTGAATCAATGTAGTCTTATGATGCTAAAAGAGAAATTGCTAACATTAAATGCCAAAGTTTGACGACCAATGTGAATGAACAAATACACAGTATTTTTTCTTGTAATTAAAGATTCAAGCACGGAAGTAATGGGAAGAGTTCTTTAGAATTAAAAATCATTGCCACAGTTTGAAAAATCAATACCTACCTATCCTGAATAGTTCCAGAGAGGTTCAATGGTATCTAATGATATCAAAACTTGAGTGATAGTAGAGTGCAATGATATACATGTTGATGATGCATCACATAGAGATTCCAAGTTCAACTTGAGGAGGATTTCTAAATCATGAATGGTGGAAATATCTCAAAGAAATCCTAGAACTTTAGAGGAGGAATATTTTTTAATTTATAGGTGCCAAGACTACATCAATTCGTTTTGACTTCTTGATATGGAATGAACATTACCATCAAGAACCAACCGCGACATTACAACCATGGTATTCCTGGGACACCTACAAGCTACTATCCCCATATTAATTTATGCCTTGATTTCCCCAAACCCTTGGGGCTTCAATAGCCTACATCAACACCTCCTCCATAATTTAGATACATAAATTTTAATATGGCATTAGATATTGACATGAAACCAATTATTGCAATTGATGAAAAACCAACACCAATTTGATTTGATCCATAACATGATGATTAAGAACCTACATCTCATATTTTATTTGTAAGAATTCCCTACTCTCTCAATATTCCCTCTATTGATTGATAACGATTGAAGGGTTCCATTGGAATTGAGAGAAACATTTTACTAGGGCCAGGGCACCTTGAATTGAGGTTGGTGTTTAGTTCAACGTTTGAAGTATGATTTTGAAACTAAAACCTGCCAATGAACATGGATAATTGGGATAATGCTAACAAATTCATGAGCTTTCAAACTTCCAACTAGAGTGTGGTTCCCAAACTTAACAAGAGGGACGGATATGCATGAATGGAATGGGACGACCAAATAAGTAAGGGAATATATATGTTTATTTATTAATTAAATCTCTAGGTTTTATTGAAGCTCATAAATATTTCATGGAGGCACAAAGTGCAACTTGATCAGGGCCAATTTATTGTGTTGCATATACACTTTAGCATGAGAAGGAATCCAAGTGAAACAATTAGATAAGGAAATAAGGGTTTCAATTTTTTCAAAACTCAAACAACTAAGAAAAAAAACCTTATCTGCCATAAAGACTCAAGCTACAACTACACCACTCTCCATAATAGAAAAAGTTCAACATACAAATGTGCATACGGTTGTGTAAGGAATCATAGGCCTCAAGAGTGATAATCATTCTCTAATACCATGTGTAATTCTTGAACTAGAAAATATGTAGTATCTTGGTTTGACCCTCTTGAATATTGTTAATATTTTATTTCCGCAGTTAATAAAAAATGACCAAGGTCAGTGAAGCAAGAACACCTAAAGGGGCTATGATACAACAAGCAGGGAAAGGTAAGGGGCTCTAAGGGGGGTTTATGCATAAAAAAATCTATCTTATATTACCTTGAACCTTTACTCATTTCAAAATTTGAGTTTGCAAAGTTAAAAGAGGAGGAGTTGAGGAAAAAAATTCCTCAACCTAAGCCATCATTTCTTAAAAATTAGCAAATTGTATTCCCTACATTCTTGGCACTATGAAGAGTTGAATTATGAATTTCTTGTCATCTTTAAATCATGCAAGAATAAGGGAAATCCGAATGGGAAATGGGAGATAATTTTTAGAAGAGGAAAAAATAGGAAAAATGAGAGTTCTTGTTGAAAAAAGGAACCTTCCATAACATGTGATAGAACAACCATGAAATGAAGCCATGAGAGCTCTATGAAAATCCAAGAACCAAGATAATTTCCACTGGAGTTGAGGGACATCATCCTGGACCTTTCCATGAACACACTTAATAACACTGAAGGGAGGATACTTCTGAGGGACCATTGAACATAGAAGAAACACCTCCTTGTGTTGTGTGGGAAGGTATTGTGGGTGCCAAGGGACACTCTGTCTTCAAAAACTTAACAGTGAAATATTGGTTTAGTAATCTTCTTGCTTTGTGAATTAAGAGACTAGTTTGAGTATTATGCATTGCTTCTTCACCTTGGTGGTATCATAGTCTGGCTAGGGGGTGGTGTCCATAGTGGACTACATAGGGTTGGGTGGAAATCACTCACTTCACCGGTTGTCTAGTTTTTAGCATTCAAAAGATAAGTTTTAGCTTTTTTTATGGATTTTATATATTTAGATATATTTGTGTATGAAATTTTAAATAAGCTCTATGTATGTTTGTCTCGTGGAGAGTTTCATGTCTATATCTTTCTAAGTATTGGATGTCTATATGTGTGATGAATTCAAAGGTATGTTTAATCGTATGTGAGTTGTGGTGATGCTCAGTGTGGGTGTTGTTAATGCTAGATTTAATGTCTGAAGTTTTGTCTATAAGTTCTTTCATCTCTCGCTAACAAACATTAGGCGAGATGATTGTTTCTTGTAGTTGGTTATTTGGGAAAAAAATCATTATGGTATTTAAAGAAAATTGGAATAGTCAAAATGTGCATGACTGTTGTACATGTCTCGAATCTACAACCCATAGACACACCCATGCATAAATCAACAATCGAAGAAGCCCATTATGAATTGAGCTTGTTTGTTTGAGCACACTTGTGTTTGTGTGGATAGAAATATAGATAACGTATGAATATTTTTCTAGAACATGGAACCTTGTGTTGATGAGAATTGCCAACAAATAATAATTTGATGACAGGGATTGAATTATAATTTATGAAATCTCATGATGACTTCTTTGCGAGAACTTGTAACCTTTTGTTTACAAGAATTTCCAACAAATAACAGCTTGGTTGCAGGGGTTAACTTCTGACACATTCTTTCCTTATAATGCAGAGACTAACTCGAGAGGTTCATTTGTAGCTATGAAATATAAAATGGAAAGTAAATTTTAACCTTGCAGAATTTTTGTAAGCTAGTTTTAAATTTTACTATTGCAAGCATATATATGAACTAAAATGAAATCCCCCTTAATTTTTATGGTAATTTGGGAAGAAATCTTCTTTGGTGTGGATTTTTGCCGATAATGTTATATAACTCTGCACCATCTGGAAGCAATCGTTGATTTTCTCGTGTTCTATATATCTGATGAAATGGTTTAAGAGTTTAGTTCAACTTTTATACATCTATATATCTATATATTTGTCTTCATCTCTTTTACACTTGCTAGATGAACACACTATATTGTTTGGATACATTAGAACTAGATATAATAGGGTCCATTGGAACTATGTTTTATGACAAATTATAATGGGATATGTATCATCTTGTTTAGTTGATAACATCTATTGAAAATTTCAATACGATGGCAAACAAACTTTATGTCGAGTAAATTGGAAAATTTGGTTTTGTGGTTGTCACTTTTTATTGGTATTTTTTCCATAGAAATTATTGATCTATGATATCAATGGAATGGTTTTTCTCATGAAAAGCAAATTCTAGAGCATCATAATATTTGTTTTTCTTTGAGAAAGATTTCACCTTATTTGTTTCCCATAATCTGATTAAGGACATGTTTTCCATGAAAATTGATTATCTAATATATTAAACATTGTAATTTTCGTTGAAAAAGTATATGAATGAATAAAGAGTGGCTCATTAGCCATAATTTCTTCACATCTAGACTTGTTTCTAGATCTTTTATTAGGCTTTATTCTTTGGTTCACCGCATTTAAGATGCAGTCACCAAGTCCTTACCTTTATCCCATTGGGAAGAAACACATGCAACCATTGTTATAAAATCCAGGGAGGTTCTTTTAGGGTCCAAACCTTTGGTTGGATATCACTAGGGGAATTATTGTTTTTTCTTCAATCATGACTACATTGGGATTGCAGATTTTTTTAGAGTATATACGAAAAATTATATACAAGAATGATGTCTTATCTTTAGATGGTGACAAATGGCATTGGGCGGTTGGAATTATGGTTTTAGTTACTCTTGTGAATTATTCCTTGTAATCCATTGTCTAACTTTGATTCTTGTGAATTTATTCCTTGTAATCTATTGTCTAACTAAACCTTCATAATTTATTTAATAAGAAGTTGGTCATCATGTATTTTAAGCAAATAAGGAAGATCGAGAATAATAATGAAAATCAATGAGTGTTAGTTTTGAATTTTGACATAATTACTAAATAGAGCTAGTGCAAAACTACAATTAAATTAGAAAAACTTTAATTGAGTATAAGTTAAGCTATCTGCATATTTGTAGCAACCCTTAATCAATTCTTACCAACGTCCAGTTTAAATCAACTTCAAGATTGTTCTAATTACTCTATCTTCTGGACCTTTCCATAGTTATATTCTAGAATAGTGGTTATGAGTTGGCATGCTGCTTGTATTTTGTGCTTCACTTAATTTAACACTAGATTAGGGTAATGCTAAATTTTCTATTTTTCATATCTATATATCTATGCTAGTTGTGGGTTGTGTTTATAGTTGTATTTCTTACCTTAGTTATTTCAAGGTTCCTAGTTTCTGTCCATTTTCTCTTGATTTTTTTGTCACATGTTGTCCATTGTCGCCTTTTGTAGTTTGTGCCAAATATGGTCAAATATACAAAGATAAATATTTAACCTGTATAATTTTATAATGAGGAAGGTGCAAGGAGATGAAAATGATGAAACGTGAACACCTATATTGCACTAAAAGTATCACAAACATGTAGCAAATAAGTGTGGATATTTAATATGCTAGGATTATTTTCTTATATTCAATTTATAGAGAATTAAACTCACAAATATCGACGAGTCTTGATTAAGGTTAATTTTAATATAATAATATGCCTTTTAGGTTATGCAAATGTCATAGGTACTGCAATTTTTAATAAAATTGGTTGGCTAAGTTTTGCATAGAATGGATTTATTCCCTCATATTGATGATTTAGTAAGAGGGTACATTACGAAATATAAATTACATAAATTAAACTCAAATTAAACATAGTAATTTTTATCCATTAACTGATAAAATAAATATAGATTATTTATAATTGCATAATCCACAAGAAAGAGGGAGTGGTGAGAGTATGACTTGTGAGTTATAGAGTTCAACTCACTTAAATTTGGAGAACACATAACCGTTGCACTCCAATATTTGATCTAGCTGGCTGCAATAGAGTGTGGGGGACGAATCTCCTCCTAACCAATCTGTCAATCAACACAACTAAAGCCAATGAACCCTCAATCAACCTCCTATGTCAGCCTCTAATCCCTTATTATCAATATTTCCCCTCAGCGGTTAAAAATCCTCCACTCGCTTCTCCTCAATCATTAAATAGAATCCATCCATGAATAGGTTCCACTTGCCATCATATCTTTTTTTTTTAACTTTTTTTGGATTTATATTTTTCATCAGTTCCAATTAGTAATTTGTATTTCTTCTTTTACCTCTTTCCCTTCTAATTAATTAGTTGACTACTAGTTATTATTATCATGCTATTACTATTTATTACTTTATTTATTATTTTCTTAAATTTTTATCACCTATTATTATTTAAAAATCTCTTCTTATTCTCTTCCTATAATATTTATTATTTATTATTAATTATAGGGCATTACAATATCCCATTCAAAATTCAACAAACTTTGTAATTTTTAGGAGTTCAGGATTGATGTGATTGCAACATTTTCATTGGATTCTATCACATATGAGGGTATGTGATTGGCATTTAATTAAGAGAACCAATCCCTTTATGTACCCCAATGTTGGGGCAATCCAACCTTGGGTGTACAAGTGTCCCCATTATTTCTTTGATTATTTTTTTGTTACTATTGTTTGTTTTCCATTTCCATTATAGTAGTTCCTTTTGGTCACATGATTGTTGTAAGTTGTTAGACATTGAGTGTATTTTCATTATTGTAGTGTTTTATTTAAACAAAAGAGAGAAAAAAACATAAAACATGTTGAAGTCTATATCCCAATGTTACGTGACTAAGGAAGAGTTGGATGAATCTTTTTCAAAATTTGAAAAATAAATGAAGCAATTTTTAACACACCCAACCCCTAAATAGTCTTTCTAGGGGTGGGGCATCAATTTTTTGCTTTCCCTGGTTCATATTCGGTCCCTTGCTTAAGAAAAACCCTCTTAAATAGCTTCCCCGAAGCTTACATATCTCACTAAGTGATTAAACTAGCTAGCAAGGTCCTCCTCGTGACCTCGGGCTAAAAATCGGGAGCTAAGAGATTGTGTTAGCAAGGTTTTGGTGCTTCTAAAGTTCCCAAAATTATTGTCAAAATATCATATCGGCGAACCATGGAGGAGATCCACGGTCCATATTCTCCATTGAGATCCTACGGTAAGGAGGGGGCTTTTACGATCTACGCGTAACACACCTTTTTCCAAATCCCCAAAAATGTCGAAATATTGCCACGTGTCCCTATCCCTTCGAGGTTCGACATTCGGTGATTTGCATTACACGTTCCTAAATTGTACCACGCTCCTCATATTTTGAACTCCTGAAGCTATTCAAACTCCTAGAGTCCTGGACACGTCACAAGTCATGTAGGCTAGGAGGCCACAAACCAGAAATTGACACATTGTGAGGGTCAAGGGATGACACGTATCCTTGATAGGGGGTGACACGTGTCATGATCTACCAGTCACAATGGGTGTGTGAATCGTCCAAAACTGGGTGACAAGTAGCACGCGTAATGTTGTTCCACGTCACCTCGGATGACATCATCGAGCCACACCATCTTAGACCAATAATTTTTTGGCCCTTAGATCTAACTATCGGTAGGATTCCACGTGGATCCTTAGATCTACGACTCTCATTAATTCGCGGCTCTAGGATTCGAAGCTTACCAAATCCTCTTGACACAAATCCTCCGAAGAGTCGATTCCCTTGAATCTCAGATCTTGCGCCATGTGTCCTCTTCAACCAACGGTCGAGATTTACTTCAACATTCATGACTTCGGCGATTTTCACACCTTGAAAACCCTCGGCCAAAATCCTCTGGAGTAAGAAGTCTCTGGACCGTGGGATTGCTTGCCACGTACCCCACCATCCAATGGTCTTAGTTCAATGGTTGATACTTGATGGGGAATGAATATGGGCCATGTGTCACTCCACGACGCGTTCCCAGGTAGTCGGGTAGTCAAAGGTGGGTCCCTTAGATCAACGATTCAGAAGGATCCCGAAGGATCCGAGGATCGACGACCTGCGTTACTTCGAGAGTTCGGTATTTGAGATTTTGATGAGTGTGTCTCCCAGATTTCTCTTCAGACCACACCGGATTTGTGGACATGTGTCCCTCTAGTTTCAACAGTCCATATTAACTCTACGACTCCAACCTTCGGGGGGTTTTGGAACTAGACCATTCCAAATCTCTCGAAGTAAGACTTTGTCGAAGTGCTTAACGCCTCCCTTCCTAGGTCTGATATGATGGATGAGAGTGATCCATACTGGATCCCCAGATCAATAGTCCTCATCGATTCGCGACATCGACCTTCAAGTACTTTCAAGGATTGTGGAGTCACAAATCCTGAAGTCCCGAAGCCGAAATGGCTAGCTCCTTTTGGTATAGCAAAGGGTTCCTAGGCCTTTGTCACATGGATACTTGGGGAATTCTAGGGGCTAAGCGCTAACCCTTTAGCAACAATAAGGTTAAGGAAATGGGAACGAGCCCTCAATCATATGGGTAAATATTCTAAAGGAAAAATTCCCTTCTCCCACAAAATTCAGACTTAACATTCCCACTAAGGTAAACTTCACAAGGTTTGCAGGACTTAGACATTTCATTCGATCCTACCCCAACTCTCCTCTGGACTCACATCCCATGAATATCTATTAGTTAAACTGAGATAAGTCCAAGATCACATAGATATAACAGTTTACATAAATCAAAGAGCATTTCTAACAATAGTTCAATTACTAAGAAATTGATTCATAAACACAAAAATTTCATCATCACATCCAATATAATACACAAAGTATGAAAATACTTATAAGAACTGGAAAATGTGAAGCAACTGCTGAAAGGGGTTCCCGTTTCCTCCCAACCATAGGCACAACTACTCCTACTAGATTTACCATTGGCCACCCGCGAGATAGACCATGATTCTCTGAGAGAGATTCTTTCTCTATGCTCCACAACAGTTAGGGACGAAGGTTACTCTCCTTCTCCCACAGAAACTGGGCAACTGATTTTCTCTGCTCCAATCAAGGAGGTCTACATGAGTACTTCCTTAGTCACTCATCAACCTCATTTATCAGATTGTAGCGAAACCCTACCCCATGATTCTTACAACCAAAACAAAATTTATTCTCAGCTTTTCTCTCAACTTCAGAATTGAAGTATATTCACTGCTCCTCTCTGGAGAGTGTTTTTCTCTACTTTCTTATCTCTCATATCTATCTCTGTCCCCGAATTACCTCATTTATTTCTTTCTTCGACAAGGTTGTGTGGGTCCAAATCCCCATTCATGGTCAAGAATGGAAGCCTTACATATGGGTACTTTGCCCCATCTCCTCATTAACTCTTGAGGATGGCCTTCCAAGTACCAGTTTGACTGGTAATTTGTTTTTGGGTCAGAGGAATTTTGAGAAATTACTCCCAGTGGGTACTGGTCTGGTGAGAGTCATTTCAACCATCCTTGGTTTCTCTGAACCATCTCTCTCATAACATTCATGGTCTATCTTGGAAAACTTTCCCCCTTTCAGAAATTGTGCAACACATATTCAAATTCAAATTCTATTAATAACATAAAATTCATACATTGACCCTTTTATAAAAAGGTTCATCAGATCAAACATTCACACACATTTAGTACACCATTGTCTCTTGGCCAGTTATAGTTATATTTACAAACTGGGGGAAACATGGGTATTACAATCCCCTCCCCCTTAAAGGAACATCATCGTCGATGTTCTATTTGTTGATGTGCTTTGTATATACAGAAGTAAACAAAAATGGATATGCCTGTCTCATGGAATCCTCCATCTCCCATGTAGCCTCATCTGGGCCAAAGTGTTTCCACTGCACCTTGACATGTGCAATGGTTTTGTTCCTAAGAGGGGTTTCCTTCCTGTATATTATGCATTGGGGTTCTAGAAATAATTCTCCCTCAGGTTCCACCTGAATCATAGACCAGTCAATAATATGATTAGAATCATGTACATACTTCTTTAATAAAGAAACATGGAAAACATTATGTTCCTTCACTGTGGGAGGAAGTGTTAGCCGATAGGCTACTGGTCCCACTCTATCAAAAATTTCAAAGGGTCCACAATACCGAGGTGCCAACTTGGCACAAGATCCCATCCTCAAGGAGCTTCTCCCGGGTCTAACCCAAAGATACACATGATCTCATGTTTTGAACTCTCTAGGAGTCCTTTTTAGGTATGCATATCTCTTTTTTCTATCTCGGGATGTCTTCAGATTTTGCCTGATCTGAATCACTTGTTGTTCCATTTCCTTTAGCATATCTAGACAAATTGTAACTCTGTCTACTGGGGTGTTCCAGCTGATTGGAATGTTGCATTTCCTTCCATAGAGGGATTCAAAAGAACTCATTTTTAATGACTCTTGAAATCCATTGTTGTAAGAAAATTATACCAGTGGTAGGTAGTCCTCCCATTTATTGGGTTGATGCATTGCATGCATCCTCATCATGTATTCTAATACTTGGTTTAACCTCTCTGTATTTCCATCAGTTTGAGGATGATAGGATGTACTAAAGAGAAATTTTGTTTCAAAACAAACAAACAAATATTTCCAAAAGTGTGAAGTAAACTTTGTATCTCTTTTAGATATAATTTCCTTAGGCATGTCATGCAGCCTGAATATCTCTTTCATGAAGATGTTGGCAATATATATTGCCTTGCAGGTTGACTTGACATGTATGAAGTGAGAAACCTTGCTCAGTTTGTCCACAACTACCATGATGGCATCGTTTTGTTTAGTTGATCTTGGTAATCCTGTGATGAAATCCATGGAGATGGTTTCCCATTTCCATTCAGGAATTGGTATGGGATGCAATGGCCCTGTTGGGTGTCAGTGCTCTACCTTGAATTGCTGACATTATAGACACTTAGCCAAGTAATCAACTATGTCATTTTTTATTACAAGCCAATATAATAACTTTCTAGTGTCCGTGATCATTTTATGATAACTAGGATGACCAATACATGGTATTTTGTGTAGTTCATCCATTATGAACCTCTTTAAGTCGTCATAATTTGGAATATATAATATGCCCTTGTAAGTCAACAGGTCATCATTAAGCATATGATAACCTTGATACTTCATCCTTGTGGGATCTTACTTTAGGTATGATGTCACAGTCTTGAAAAATGAATCTATCTCTTGTGTAGTTTTGACCCTCTCGTTGATGCCTGATTCATTGGTGCTTACCTCTGCCAAGTGAACTAATTTCATACTTTTACTAAGGTCATAAACCACCCTATTTTCCTTTCCTTTGATATGTTTTATTTCAAAATCAAACTCACTAAGGAGAGCCATCCACCTAGCTTGTCTCACATTGAGTTTTGGTTGGTCAAACAAATACCTCAACCCACTATGGTATGTCATAAGTACAAATCTTCTACCTAAGAGATAATGCCTCCACATTTTCAGAGCATGCACTATGGCAGCCAATTCAATATCATGAGTCACATAATTGACTTCATGCTCATTCATTTTTCTGGATTCGTAGAAAATCACATGTTCTTCTTGCATAAGGAATCCTCCGAGCCCTTCCTTGCAAGAATTTGTACACACATGGAAGTCTTTGTTTGGATATGTAATCTTCAGCATAGGTGCATTGGTTAGAAGCTATTTCAACTCTTGAAATATTTCCTCACATTCTGATGTCCAAATAAATTTAACCCCCTTTTTTTGAAGGGAGGTGATTGGGCAACCAATCTTGGAGAATCCTTTTATGCATATCCTATAGTATCTTGTCAGGCTCATAAAGGATCTGATATCAGATACATCCTTTGGGGTAGGCCAATCCATGATGGATTTAATCTTGTCAGGTTCAACTACCTCTCCTTCCTTAAAAATAACATGGCCTAGGTAGTGGACTTGTTTCTGGAAAAAGTCACACTTACTGAGCTTAGCATAAAGCTGATGTTCTATTAGTACCTGAAGTATTAGCTTGGGATTTTCTTCATGCTCTTCTCTATTCTTGGAATATATTAGGATATCATCAATGAAAACCAATACAAACCTATCTAAGAACTTTCTGAATATGTTATTCATTAATCACATAAAAGTGGTTGGTGCAATGGTAAGCACAAATGGCACCACCACAAATTCATAGTGACGATACCTTGTCCTAAAGGTTTCCTTGTGGATGTCTTCATCTTTGATTCAGACATGATGGTATCCAGACCTCAATTCAATCTTGAAGAAGATTGTAGCACCCCTTAATTGGTCAAACAAGTCATCAATCCTTGGCAAGGGATACTTATTTTTGAATTTCATCTTATTGAGTTGTCTATAATCTATGCACAGTCTGAGTGTGCCATCTTTATTTTTTACAAACAAGGCTGGTGCTCCCCATGGAGACACACTAGTCGGTATTTAGCCTTTGTCCCACATCTCCTTCAGCTGGAGTTTGAGCTCAACTAGCTCTAGTGTACTTATTCTATAGGGTGTTTTATACATTAGTATTGCTCTTGGTACAAGTTCTATTGAAAATTCAATATCCCTTCTTGGAGGTAGACCTGGTACCTCTTCTGGGAATACATATTATATTCTCTCAATATGGGATGGTTCTCTAAGATGGGTTTTTCATTCTCAACAAATTTCAATACTTGTATTGCATACAAGGTACATCCCTTTCTGCAATACTTCTTCACTTGGAGGGCTGATATTTGTCTCACTAAGACAGGATTTTGAATCCCTTGTAGGTTTACCCTCCTTCCTTCTTAATTTTCACACTCCAAAGTTTTATTGTAATAGTGCAACTTGGTTTTGTGGGCAGCCAACCGGTTCATGCCAATCAATAGGTCATAAGATCCTATAATAAGTATGTTTAGGTTTGCTTGGGTGGGAAACCCACTCATGACAAATTGACATGCTGGTATGAACTTTGTTACTTTTCTTTTGGTTCCAGTGGTTATTTGTACCAACTATGATTTAACATGTTTAACTTGTTGCAATTTACATTTCTCAACAGTTTGAGGGGCAACATAAATCAAATTAGAACCAGGGTCAATTAAAATGGAAACACGATGGTTGACAATCGTACCTTCCATCTCCAACACTGAAGCTTGGTGGTCATCTTGTCTATTATCTAAGGCCGCATAAATTCGTGGTAGGCTCCTAGCCACATAATTGAATGTGGTATCCTCTTGGACATTGTAGACTCCCCAGGGTTTTGTTTCCTATGCAGATAGTCCCTCAACATATGTTCCTCTCCACAACCCCAACATTTCACAATTTCTCTCTTTGTGTTATAAGTATTACTTGGAGTTTCTCTGAATTGCTTATTCCCACTCTGGGATGGAAAATTTTGCTGATACACACTTATGGAAGGAAGGCTCATCCTAGATTTCTTACCATAGTTATTAAATTTCGAGGGTTTAAACCCCTTCTTCTTGAATTCCGAATTGTCTTTCTTCTTCTTCATAGGGTTATGTCTTACTTTTGAATTTCTCATAGCAATACCTTGCCTTTTGAAAAGTATATTCTAAGGTCTTTGGCTCATCAAATTCAATTATGTCTCGGTAGGACTGAGGTAATCCACTAATAAATCAATCCGTGTTTACCTTTTCATATTTTATGTAGGGCGCATACCTCATCAGCTCAAGAAATTTGTTGATATACTCATCTATGGTGAGTTGTCCCAGCTTGAATTCATAGAACTCCTTGGTATTCCCATAAAAATACTTTTCTAATGGGTACTTCTTCTTAAAGTATTTCTCAAATTGTTTCCATGACAAGTCCTTCTCATGGAATTCTTTCACATTCCTAAGGTCCTCCCACCAAATGGAAGTCTTTCCATTCAGGTTGAAAATGGTTATCCGAGCCTTTACATTTTTAGAGTAGTCATGGACTTTGAAGCACTTCTTCAAGCTGAGTAGCCAAACTTCTACTTCTTCCCCCTTCTTAATCTCTCCATTGAAGGTGGGTGGTTTGGATTTCTTGAATTTTTCAGGGTCACAACTCTTGGAATGTTTCCTCTTCTTTCCTCTTGTCTGATAATGGGAACTAGTTTTACCATTAGAATATTCCTTGGAGTTGTCAGTGTCCTTACAAGAGGAATCTTCCATTTGATGTCTCTTGGCTCCATGTTGGGCCTTCTTTGAGGTTCTCCTCCTGGTGTGGCCACTTTCAGGACCATGCTTCTGTATCTCAGGTGGACTTGGGGTTTTCTTAGTATGATGCTTGTCCACATGACTAGCAGTTGGACCATGTTGCAGTTGTATCTATATATATGATAGACTTTGCAATAGGACTGCATTAATTTCTGTCTTCTTTTCGTTCTCTTTGATCAGCCTTATAACTTTGTAATTCTTCCATGAGGCTTTTTACAATTTCGACCAAATTTGGAGGGGTTTCCACCACCCTCCTTTCATTAGATTCTTCCTCTCTATTGTGGGAGCTCTCCCCCAACTCTTGATGTGTTACCATCCTTTATGTTGTAGTTTTCTTGTTGTTCACTAACTGCTTGAGTGCAGATAAAACAATTATGTTAGTTACTAATATACCAATTCATGAACAACACATATCATTGCAAGGTGAAGTCAATTCTTTATTTGGAAACATTATTCACCTACAGTGCAGACTTCCAAAACATATATCAATAGTAGAAGGGGTAAGGTAGGGTGTTAGCCCATAAGTTCTCTAATAATATTTTTATGCGACTCGTGCATGAGCCCAAGAAGGCCAAGTGTTGTTGCCATGCTCTAATACTACTTTGTAACACACCCAACCCCTAAATAGTCTTTCTAGGGGTGGAGCATCAATGTTTCTCTTTCTCTAGTTCATATTTGGTCCCTTGCTTAAGAAAATCCCTCTTAAACAACTTCTTCAAAGCTTACATCTCTCACTAAGTGATTAAACCATCTAGTGGGGTCCTCCTCATGACCTCGGGCTGAAAACCAGGAGCTAAGAGCCTATGTTAGCAAGGTTTCAACACTTCAGATGTTCCCAAAACTGTTGTCAAAATATCAAATCACCGAATCATGGAGGAGATCCACAGTCCATATTCTCCACCAAGATCCTATGGTAAGGAGGGGGCTTCGACGATCTATGTGTAACACACCTTTTTGCAAATCCCTGAAATATCGAAATATCACCATGTGTCCCTATACCTTCGACATTCGACGTTCGATGATTTTCATTGGACATTCCTAAATTGTACCATGCCCCTCAGCTTCCGAAATCCCGAAGCTATCCAAACTCCCGGAATCCTGGACATGTCACCAGCCATGTAGGCTAGGTGACCATGAACCAAAAATTGACACATGGTGAGGGTCAAGGGATGACACATGTCCTCGATAGGGGGTGACATGTGTCATGCTCTAACCGTCACAATGGGTGTGTGAATAATAAAAAACTGGGTGACACGTGGCATGTGTAATGGGGGTCACACCACCTTGGATGATGTCATCGAGCCATGTCATCTTAGACCGATAATTCTTCAGCCCTTCGATCTAATGATTAGTAGGATTTCATGTGGATCCTTAGATCTATGACTCTCATTACTTCGCGACTATGGGATTCGGTGCTTACAAAATCCTCTTGATGAAAATCCTCCGAAGAGTCGAGTCCCCAGACTCTCGAATCTTGTGCAACATGTCCTCTTCGACCAATGGTCGAGATTTACTTTGGTGTTCGTGAATTTGACTATTTTCACACCTTGAAAACCCTCGGCCAAAATCCTCTGGAGTACGAAGTCTTCGGACCATAAGATCGCTTGCCACATACCCCACCATTCAATGGTCCTAGTTCAACAGTCGATACTTGACGGGGAACTAATAGGGGTCGCGTATCTCTTCACGACGTGTTCCCGATTAGTCAAATAGTCAAAGGTTGGTCCCTTAGATCGACGGTTCAGAAGGATCTCAAAGGATTCGAGGATCGACGACCTGCATTACTTCGATAGTTCTCTATTCGAGAGTTCAGTGAGTGTATCTCTCAGCTTTCCCTCTGAACCACATCAGATCTATGGACATGTGTCCCTCTAGTTTCAATGGTCTAGATTAACTATGCGACTCCGACCTTCAGGGGTTTTGGCACTAGACCATTCCAAATCTCCCGAAGTAAGACTTTGTCAAAGCGTTTAACCCCTCCCTTCCTACATCTTATCTGACGGATGAGAGTGCTCCATACTGGATCCCCATATCGATGGTCCTCATCAATTCATGACTTCGACCTTCAACTACTTTCAAGGATTTTGGAGTCACAAGTCCCGAAGTCCCGAAGCCGAAATGGCTAGCTCCTATTGGGCTAGCACATGGTTCCTAGGCCCTGGTCACATGGATACTTTGGGAATTCTAGGGGCTAAGCACTAACCCTTTAACAACAATAAGGTTAAGGACATGGGCACGAGACCTCAGTCAGATGGGTAAATATTCTAAGGGAAAAATGCCCTTCTCCCAAAGAATTTAGAATTAACATTCCTGCTAAGGTAAACTTCACAGGGTTTGCAGTACTTAGACATTTCAGTCAATCCTACCCCGAATCTCTTGCAGACTCACATCCCATGACTCTCTAACAGTTAAACTAATATAATTCCAATATCACATAGATATAACAGTTTACATAAATCAAAGAGCATTTCTAACAATTGAGATATTGATTCATAAACACAAACATTTCATCATCACATCCAATATAATACATAGAGTATGAAAATACTTATCAGAACTGGAAAATGTGAAGAAACTACTGAAAGGGGTGCCTGTTTCCTCCCAACCATATGCACAACCACTCCTACTAGATTTACCATTGGCCACCCCCGAGCTAGACCATGATGCTCTGAGAGAGATTCTTTCTCTTTGCCCCAAAATAGTCAGGGATGAAGGTTACTCTCCTTCTACCACAGAAAATGGGAAACTGGTTTTCTCTACTCCAAGAAAGGAGGTCTACACAAGTACTTCCTTAGTCACTTGTCATCCTCGTTTATCATCTTGTAGTGAAACCCTGCCCCGGGATTATGGCAACCAAAACAAGCTTCTTCTCAACTTTTCTCTCAACTTTAGAATCAAAGTATATTCACTACTGCTCTCTGGAGAGTGTTTTTCTCTACTCTCCTATCTCGTAGATCTATCTCTATCCCCGAATTTCCTCATTTCTTTCCTTCCTCAGCAAGGTTGCGTGGTTCTAAATCCCCAGTCATGGTTAGGCCTGGAAGCCTTACAAATGGGTACTCTGCCCCATCTCCTCGTTAACTCTTGAGGACAACCTTCCATCTACCAGCCTGACTGGTAATTCGTTTCTGGGTAAGACGACTATTGAGAAATTACTCCCAGTAGGTACTCATCTGGTGAGGGTCATTTCAATCATTCTTGGTTTCCTTGCACCATATCTCTCATAGCATTCATGGTCTAACTTGGAAAACTTTCCCCCTTTCAACAATTGTGCAACACATATTCAAATTCAAATTCTATTAATAACATAAAATTCATACATTGACCCTTTTATACAAAGGTTCATCAAATCAAACATTCACACACATTTAGTTCACCATAGTTTCTTGGCCAGTTATAGTTATATTTACAAACTGGGGAAAACAAGGGTATTACACAATTGGTGTGAGGAAAAGGAAAAGAGGAGGATTTGAACCCTTGGGAAGTGGAGGGTAACACCCTTCTGATCTCACCTTGCCAAGAAAATATTATAGACCCAATTTCAACCTCCAAATGAAGATTCCATAATATAACTTTGGTGGTGAAGTGGAAGTGCATACCTAGTTAAGGAAGATTAATTTAGCATTCAATGTGCAACACATGCATGACCAAAGTGATAATATAAATGTTACTCTACAACAATTGGATGGATTTCTAAAATCCCTAGAGGGGACTTCAACAAGTTTGATGATGCATTAACCTAAAGAGAAGACTATAAGTGTCTATACTGAAATTCGTATAAATATAAATACATAGATAAACACCACAACTTGCAACCTTTTGATAAAAATAGAGATACTTGATTCAATATTTCATAAATTATAAGGAGTATGTGGTGATCAACTTACTTGAAAGTTGAAGGAATCAACTTGCCATGTCACTCCAATCCTTGATCCCACAAGTTGCAATAGACTGTGGGGGACGAATCTCCTCCCGACCAACCCCTCAGTCATCATGAATGAGAGCACATGAGCCCTCAATACTCTTCATAGCCTTGTCCTAAAATTTCCCAAGCAAAATATATATCTTCTTTTCTCCTTCTTCTCCATCCTTATATAGAATTCATCATGATAAAGAAATCGATCCCTAGGATCCTCTTTTCATTATGCAATTTTTCTTTATCTTACTTTTTGTTTTCCCATAAACTTATCTTATTTTTAGTGTTTTTCCATAAATTACCTTTACTCATTTTACCCCTTTCCTTTATTATCCAAATATTTGTTTTTTAAGTGCTTCTTATGATACCTTTATGATGCTTATTAAACATTATTTTTATTATTATTTATTTATTTAATAACAATATGGGGCATGACACATTTCTTCCCTTCAAGGAACTTCATCCAGAATTTAATGTTAATTATGTTGCTTATAGGTTTTTAATTCACTCCCCGTATCTTCCAGATCAACCTCTACTAAACTAGTATAAGGTCACCGACCACACTAGGCATCGAAAGCCCATGAAGCGTGAGAAACAATCTAGCAGTTATTCCCAACTTTTGGAACCAAGATTAAATCCTCTCGGTATATCAAGGCTCAAAGGAACCAAACCTCATCTTGGTCTATCAAGGATCTAAGGCACCAAACCAAGACATCTCGGTCTATCAAGGCTCTAAGGCCGCATACCTCATATTGGTGTATCATGGATCTAAGGCATTAGACATCATATTGGTATATTAGGGCTCTAAGGAACTAGACCAAGGCATCTAGGTCTATCAGGGCTCTAAGGCACCATACTATAGTATTAAACCACAATCCAAGACCTAGTTGTGAGAAGGAAATGCTACACTAGCTAATTGCAAAAGAGAGAGATGAGAGAGAAAAAAAGATATTCACACATAAGAGACTAAGAAACCAAATATAATCACAATGTATTAATCCTTGATAATTATTAAAATATATAGGAATCTCCACTTGAGGAGTAATGTGCACTAGGTTGGGATTTCCATGTGCATTCTCAAGTAAAAAAAATTAACTTCTCCCAATAGAAACAATTAACTAAAGTCAAAAGTTGCTAATAATAAGAAAAGGTAAAAACTATAGGTGCGAAATTAGTGAGAAATCTACATGAGGTCAACATGCATTCCATAATAGAAAAAATATTGTAGAATAAGACTAGATTCCAAGAATGAAACTAAAGTCCTAACTGAGTGAGAATTTTCTAATTATGGAAAGTCACCAAATAAGTGAAGTGAGTTAACTCCAATTATTATATGGTAATGTGCACTTCCCTAGGAGGCTAATATTCTTACTAAAGTGCACTCTATAGCCATGAAATAGGAAATATCTCTTAAAATTAAGGAAATAAGAATTATCTCCTAAAAAATAGGAATTTGTCTAAGGGTGGCTAAAAAATAGGAATTGGCCTAATGGTGGCTAAAAAATAGGAATTTCCCTAATGGTGATTTATGAGCCCATGGTTTTGGAAACACATGGTATTTTCCCATGGTATTACATATAGGAATCCACCGACTAAAAATAGAATTGCTATAAATATACATGCTATAAATAGCAGTCCTCCTAAATAGTAGGAAAATAGAAAAAATGAGTATGTCACTAAGTATGTAGTTGATAATGTACCACAAAACCCCCCCTGAAACACAACCAAGGTATGCACAATGATGAGTCCCAACAATATGAAGCCATTTTAGGTACTCATCTACAAGTATAGATGCATAACAACTGAACAAAACTAAGGTAAAGAGGGAAAACTCAATGGGAACAAACCTCCCCCTCAAAATATGTTGCTAACAAGAAAATAATGCTAACATGTTCAAATGCTAAGATGATGTATCCCTCACTCCTAGAATGTCCCTCAATGAGACAAAATTTTGTTCGGTGAAATGATTTTTGAATATGTCTGCCACCTGCTCTGAAGATGGATATAACTACATATCAATAACTCCATCATGAAACTATCAACAAATAAAGTGCATATGAACCTCGATGTGTGTGATCCACTTCCTTTGAAATATGTTTCTACACATCTTGAGAGTAATCTGATTATCACACCATATAACTATCGGATGATGAAAATGAACTCCCAACTCTATGCGAAAGTGTTGCAACCAAATAGCCCGAGTAGTAACATTCACTGCACCCCTGTAATCTACCTTTGTTGATGATAAATCAATTGTTGATTGCTTCTTATTTGACCAACAAATAGGTCTTGATCCAAGGTAGTGGACATATCCTAAATTGGACTTGCAATCACTGCTATTGCTTGCCCAATCTGAGTCTGTGTAACCAAAAATATCCAAGGAAGATCCTTCTGCATAGTGTATACCAAAACTGGTAGTCCCCTTGACAATATAATCCTCTTTGTTTCCTTCCATTGAAGTTCATGAGGCTCCTGCATGTACCTGAAAACTGATCCAAATGCATAAGATATGTCTGGTCGAGAGTGTGTAAGGTAGAGAAGACTCCCCACCAATTGTCGATATCTAGTACAATAAACCAAAGTCAATGCACCAAAATCCTCTAATCTAATCCATCACTGAAAGGGTGTTGGATTTGTCTTGCAATATGTCATCTAAATCCTATCAAGTAGATATCTAGCATACTTCGACTAAGACATCTTGATTTTTGAATCATTCTGGCTGATTTTAATACCAAGAAATTAATGTAACAGTCCCATATGTGTCATAGAAAACCTGTCATGCAAAGTGGCCTTCACTGGAACAATGGAGGAGGTTGAGCTCCTTGTGATGAGTAAATCATCTACATATAGAAATTTCAATAGAAGAGAATATGTGTTCCTCATCATATACACATCAGGATATGATCTACATCTAAGAAAACCTCTAGAGAGAATCTAAGAGTTCATTTTATCATACCATGCCTGAGGTGTTTGCTTAAGTACATACAATGACTTCCTCAACATGAAAACTAATGATGGATATTGAATATATCCCTCTGACTGCTCCATATATCTCCTCACTAATATCTCCATGTAATAATTCATTCTTCACATACATATGGTGTACCTCCCACTTTCTAGCTACTGCAATAGCTAGAGCTAACCGAATGGAATCAGTCTTGGAAACTGGTGCAAAAGTGTAATATACTAGATATAAAATGTATG
>ML780316.1:229281-259826 GCA_009831015.1 Picea engelmannii | reverse complement strand
ATATCCAAGCTAGGGTTCTCATACCCTCGACTCCTATTTATACTAAAAAGAAGCATCTAGAGGAAGATCCTTCTAGAAGCGAAAGCTTCTATTAGGTCTTCTTACATATGCCTTATTCTATTTTATTGAAAGGCCTTATTAATGTTGACCTTTATTACATCCGAATATATTGTTCTACCTATGTGCGGGTTAGGACCCTAACAAAAATTCTCCTCATAGTCAATGCCTTGTACATGTGAGAAGCCTTTAGCTACTGACCAAGCCTTATACTTTGTAATTTATCCATCAACAACCCTATTTTTCTTGAAAATCCACTTACATCTAACAAGATTCCTATTTAAAGGCAGAGCAACCTTTTCCCATGTGTGTTCTTTATCAGGGAATTGTACTCCTCTTCCATATATTCCTCCCAATGGGGGTTTCCTTTAGCCTATACACAATACCAAGGATAATATCCAATTACCATATAAAAATAGATAGGTAGCAATGGATCCATGGTAAGAAAATCTTACAGAGGCTCCACAAACTAAGATCTAGTTCTCTGTAGGTTGGTAGGATCACCTACTACCTAAAGAGTCTATTGTGCCCATCGTGGTTGATTCTCTAGGAATAAAAATTATTGTTGTTGATTAGAAATATAATATATATTAGAGTCAAATATCTGATCATAAATATGATCGGAATAAGTCTCGTGAATTTCCACAATTAGTGGCGGTGGAGATGGAGGTGTGGATTGCTTCGGAAGTACTTGTGAAGGACCCTCTTCAAACTTAACACTCCTTTGAATGAAGAATATATCTGAAGTAGTACATAATAACCTATATCCCTTCACTCCATTTGGATATCCAAAAAAAATGCACTCCTTACTATGATCTTCCATAGCTTTCCTGCTATCGGAAGGGATCATATCCCATGCATGGGAACCACAAATTATGAAGTGAGTGACTTCTGGTTTCTTCCCGCTCCAAGCCTCATATGGAGTGACTCTCTTGAATGATTTATGAGGAATTATATTATGAATGTAGGCTGCACATTTGATAGCTTCAACCCATAAATTTGGAGGTAGTTCTCTAGCCTGCAACATACAATTGGCCATCTCTTTCAATGTCATGTTCTTTCTCTCTACCACCCCATTCTATTGTAGAGTATATGGAACTCTGTGTTGCAACTCTATACCTAATTCTGAACAAAGACACTCAACATACTTATTCACATACTCTCCTCCATTGTATGTATGAATATTTGTAATCCTCTTCCTTGTTTGGTTCTCAACTAGATGCTTGAAATCTTTAAGACACTCAAAGACCTCATATTTTAATTTGAGAAAGTAGATCCATGTATATATAAAAAAATCATCAATGAAAGTAAGAATATACTTATCTTTACTAATCGATGGGTGTGGGAAAGGACCTATAATTTCACTATGAACCAACTCTAGAAGTTATGATGCCCTCCATGCTTTACCTGTGTTGAACTTCTCCTCAGGATCTTTGCCTAGTATGCATCCCTGGCAAACTCCATCCGTGTATTGAATGTGGGGTAATCCATCTACCATTCCACCCTTACTAAGATGATCTAAATATTTAAAATTCAGATGCCAAAACCTCTCATGCCACAACTTGGACTCTTCATTAGCATGTGTTAGAAGATATACATAATCAGATTTATGAGTGAAATGAGAGAAGGTGTACAACCTGGACTGATGAATAACCTCAACAATGAAATTTTTTGAACCATCTGACAAGTCAAAAATAATAACTGAGTGCAGATTGAAATCCACCTTCTTCCCTGAACCTAAATGAGCTATTTGATAGATGGAGAGAAGATTCATTAAAATCTTCAAAACATAAAGTATATCTTGAAAGAATCCATGGTCTAGATCAACTCTACCCCTACCACACACCTATGCAGGAGAATCATCCCCCATGAAGATCAATGGTCCAGAACAAGTCTCCAAGTATGAGAAAAGTATATCTAATGAGGCTATGTGATGGGTATCCCCTAAATAAAGAAACCAAGCATTAGGATAAGATGAAATAACAACTAATTCATGGCCATTACCTCTTTCTGATGATGTATTTTTCATTTCATGAATTGGAATAAAATCCTCGAGGTGATGTTGCTCAAGTGTTTGTGCCATGAGATCTATGGTATTTTTCATGCAAGAATTCTCAGAATGGAACCCCCTATTACAATAGGAACATTTTGTCTTCTCCTTATTTCCTTTTGATGCCTTGGAACTCGAACTCTCATCTATGGAATTTTGTTTACCTTCCTTCATTTTATCTTGGTCCTCTTACCATTGCTCTTCTGCTTATTGTTCTTTGAACTTCCTTGAGTTGTAAGTGCACAGGACTTGAAATTATTAAGTGCCCATATTTGTATGAGCTTTGTTTTCTCATGGATAAGTGACTCCATGAAATCATCTTGGGATGGCATCTTCCATGTAGACCCCATAGCTAACCTATTAGTATGAAAATAATAAGTGTAGACAAAATACTTTGGTCCTAGTTTTGTTAGAATTGAAAAGATTAAATGTTCATCTTTCTTATCAATTCCACAAGCCTTGACATGAGAAAGAAAAGTTTTAAACTTACAGAAGTAGTTATGTAGGGTCTCGAAATAGATTCTCAAGCACAATATCTCATAGGCTTCATCCATTCTGTTGAAGTGTTTTGATTTATTTATGGCTGAAGTAGGCTCGACCTCAGTCCCCATGGTGATCCTATACAAACCCTTTCTTCGATGTAGAAGTTCTATCTTGGGCTTCCACTCAAAGTAGTTGAAGGGGGTCAAGATCAATGAAGAAGATGTATGATCCATAGTTCTCTATGGGATGTCCAATTTTATCTATAAAACTACAATAATGGCTCTGATACCATGTAGGAGTAAACCACAATTCAAGACCTAATTGTGAGAACGAAATACTACACTGGCTAATTGCAAAAGAGAAAGAGTAGAGAGAAAAATAGAATCAATATTCACACATAAGAGACTAAGAAACCAACTCTAATCATAATGTATTAATCCTTGATAATGAGTACAATATATATGACTCTCCACATGAGGAGTAATGTGCACTAGGTTGGGATTCTTATGTTCATGCTCAAGTAAAAAAAGTAACTTCTCCCAATAGTAACAATTAACTAAAGTAAAAAGTTGCTAATAATAAGAAAAGGTCCAAAATAGAGGTGTGAACTATACATGAAGTCAACATGCATTCCATAATAGAAAAAATCTCCTAGAATAAGACTAGAGTCCAAGAATGGAACTAAAGTCCTAATTGAGTGAGAATTTGCTAATTATGGAAAGTCACTAAATAAGTGAAGTGAGTTAACTTCCAGTATTGTATGGGTAATGCACACTTCCATAGGAGGATAATATTCTTACTAAAGTGCTCTCTATAGCCATGAAATAGGAAATATCTCCTAAAATTAAGGAAATGGAAATTATCTCCTAAAAAATAGGAATTTTCCTAATGATGGCTAAAAATAGGAATTGGCCTAATGGTAGCTGAAAAATAGGAATTTTCCTAATGGTGGTTATGAGCCCATGGTTTTGGAAACCCATGGTATTTTCCCATGGTATTACATATAGGAATCCATCGACTAAAAATAGACCTACCATAAATAGACATGATATAAATAGTAGTCCTCCTAAATAGTAGGAAAAATGGAAAAAAAATGAGTATACCACTAAGTATGTAGTTAATAATGTACCCCAACACATACCTCATCTTGGTCTATAAGGTCTTTAAAGCACCATAATAAGGCATTTAGGTCTATCAAGGCTCTAAGGCACCATACCTCATCTTGGACTATCAGGGCTCTAAGGCACTAGACCAAGGCATATCAGTCTATCAAGGATCTAAGGCACCAAACTGAGGCATCTCGAAACGATGGACCAAAAAATCGAATTCCAATCCCACAACTCCACCAAGAGAAACACTTTAGTCGTTCTTTGGACTTCGGCATCACAACTCCAATACAAGGCATAAGAATGATTGACATAAGCAATGGATCGAGTTGTCCCTAGCCCATAAGGTGTTACTTTGTAGAAATTATCCTTTTTAGGTATGGGATCCCACGAGATCATCAAATAAACTGTCCCACTTGGCCCATTGGTGGATAACCTGACAATCACCACCTCATAACATGCAACCAATGCATTAGTTATAATATCAACATCTTATAGAAAGAATCCACATGCCAACTCCCATAGGTCGTCATTTTCATCACCACATGATAACTCTTGCATGCCATCATTTGCATCACCACATGCTCACACATGTCATCATAAAACATCTTATCATAAAATATTTCCATGCAATTACAAGAAGTCATCAAATCGGGAGATATTATCCTAAGAAATATATCCTCAACACATATTTATCAAATACATATCCTTTTATCAACATAATTAAATTGAATCACATAACATCATATGTAAATACCATAGGATCTTAAGATAACATAACATCATAAGCACATAATGAATACAAAGCAATAAAATATCATGGAAATTATTATCATGATTTATCAACAAAATCAAGCTCCTAGCTTGCAATATCAGGAATACCAACTATAACATATAATGCAAGAATTATCATTAAAGAATACATCTAGTGTATGGATCTACTTGGTTAAGTTTGTCAGCCAAATGATCATTACTACTATGAGTTCCATGTGATCATCATGATACCAATTGTTTTCCAATAATAATTATGTTTTCTTTCTACAAGAAATTTGACAATTTACTAGGTAGGTATCGTCACCCTATTAGTATGCTCAAGTTTTCATATAATTTCCTTGTCTTAGTACACTGTTAACCTTCAAGTAAGCTCCAATCAACTAAATCCACGACAATCAAGGAAAATATTCTTACTGAGCAGTGAAATTGTACAACAAGCTATTAATGGCATTAATAGTATGCCTTAAATCATCAAAGTCCAAATCAAAATTCCATGTTTATCATGACATTAATAAGTGTAGCTATTGTTAATTCACCCTTTTGTTACTCTATCTTGTAATGTTCTATATATTTTTGGATCATTCCCCAAGGTGCTAACGTCCCCTTGCATTCCTCACTCAACCCATTCCAAGGTCTACTATAGCCAAATGGACACTAGGTCATAATATTTTAATTTTTCTAACATGCTTTATCCACATACATGAAGAAATGGTTAAACTCCAGTGATTTATCCATCACTCGGTAATTATCCTTGTCTAATCCCAATATATAACCAATCATTGGCATACTAGCTTCTTACTCTTCATAATAGGTGTGTATTCATCAATATAGCTTGAGAACATAATTGATTTCACTACTGTTACAACTCAACAATATGAAAGCTCACATTTCAAATTATTCCATTGCTTTGGAACTAAATACCACCTATATTTCTCAAATATTGCCTCCCGTGAATATTTTTTTTTTAAAAGACTCTAAAGGCTAGCATACTCTCCATGCCATGCTTTGGAAACAATAAAGACATCCATAGAAATTAGAAAACAAATTCAACCCTTTACCATTACGTACATAAAAAAATGTCAAGCGAGAAATGCTAATATTTTGATCAATAACTATCGACACATATGAAATCAAATCTCTAGAAAACTTTCAAGTAGCAAATGGAAACAATAACTTCTTCCTTCGAAACAAAATCATTCATTCAATCTATTTTATTCCCCTCTTCAAAATGCAACATCCTCGGACCGAGACAACCTAAGAAGACACGTTTACACAACAAAATCATTTTTTCCCTTTTCTCGGGATCATAAGTTTTTCATTCAAACTTCCATCCCTTAATGTGACACTTTGTTGGAAAACTTGTGACAAGATCAATGCTTGGAAATGCATTAAAAATCCATTACTTTTATATTTAGGAAGAGCTCATTGTTTTCCTAGAATTTCAACATCCACAAACTATCAAAATCAAAACCATTTAGAGATAACTTAAAACGATAACATAGAGCCACTGCACTTCCTCATGTCAACACTCTCTAGTATGCAATATCTTCAAACTTCTTAACTTTCATTGTTTGTCAAATCTTGTTAACCGATACATCATGAAACCTAATTTCCTTCATAATTTCTCATTAAAATAATGTTTGTATTTTCACAAGTTCAACACATCTTACCCATCATTAAAACTATGAAGAGTATTTATTACCTAGCATTTACCACCATACCATAAAAAATATATCATATTAGCTGCTTATACAAATCAACTATGATTGGTGGGGTAAGGAGATTATATCAACAATATACCATATTAGATGCTCCCTCAAAACAACTCATCAAAGCATATCCAAATGAGAGAGTATGCTTGAAATGTAAACAAGTGAACTTTAGCTTTTGCATGATTTTTATCATTAAATTCCAACATTATGCTTTGGAGGGTATATAAATGATAACAATAAATCTTCAACAAATTATTTCCCATGTGAGTTTAAGAAGTTGTGCTTTTTTGTGACCTATAATTGTCCTCAAAAGAAACAATTAAATATTGTCCAGTGTATGTGCAAACCATTTAACGATGTCCCAAAGGAAACAATATGTACAAAATGCTAAATCCAATGAGTAAATTTGAAAGTTTATATATATATATATATATATATATATATATATATATATATATATATATATATATATATATATATATATATATATATATATATATATATATATATATATATATATATATCAGATTGCAGTTTGGAAACAAAGTGTCATCATCATGTATTAGAACAAGGAAATTCAAATTTATCATGTGAGAACAGAGTAATTCAAACCCAGAGTGTAAATATACCAAATTTGGGATGAAATAGTTTTAATTTAACCAACCTTCGGAACCTATGGTATGCAAGTGATTAACTAGCACATATGAGTAAGATTTTGGAAGTGTTAAGAAAGAAGTTCTAGAAATATCCCATTGATTTGATACTATGTACTATTTGTCCGAAATGTACCCAAATTGTGGTAAACATGCATATCTAGATCCCAATTAAATTTAAAATTTCTCAAACTTTAAACCATTATTAACTCAATCATGCTATGTTCATTCATGATTTCATCCACATTTCAACAAGTGTAAGGAAATTTAAGCATAACAATGACCAGATTTTAACCTTCAAATTGGTCCAAAACCAAAGATATATGATTAGTTTGTCCAACGTTGTAAGGGTTACTAGCATAGATTTACCATTCAAATAGAAATAAAAGTAAGTTATTAGCAAATATGACCATAAAAAGATGAATTGTTTGAGACTAATCAATATATCGTTCAAGGGTTTTAATCATCCATTCCTTGGTTGTCTATGTGAAGATCACAAATAGAACAAACATTTCAACACAAATTGTCAAGTATGCTTAACGATTGTCAAAATCCTATTCCTATTTTTGAACAAAAATTACTAACATTCAAAGGATTAACACCAGATTGTTTAGGCAATATGAAAACTTTAATTCATTAACATGTCAATATATTTGCATTAGTGGGAAAGAACAACAAAACCCCTATTAGATATCAACCATAACAACAAATTCTAGAGACAAGGCATCAATTTCACATGAGTTGTTGGATCAAATCAAGCAAATCGTTCCATAAATAAGCCATCATTTTACTAGTTAGATGTGTTTAAATTTACTAAATGCCAAAATGTTGCTTATATTGGTGAAATTTAGGTGGAACATGAGATGTTTTTCCTATATATGAAGTTGAATAAAGCTATTCTCAAACCCTTATCAAAACTGTAATGGGTAGTGGGAATAAAAGTATTTCTAGCAAATCATTCTAGATACTAATCTAATTATTCATTCATATGCCCAATGAAACACTTGGTAAAACCTCCAATTTTTTTTAACAGACTAACAATGCACATGAGCAATCCACCTTACTTGACTTGATTAAAGGTTGAGACACTTTCTATGCCCAAACAATTTATTGATGTGGTCTTGAGTTGCATTTAATCTATGGTCACCTCGAGGGAATTTCCAATGATCCACATTGTTGGGGAACTCCTACTCAAATTCATAAACACTAGAAACACTACTCACCAAGCATAATATGAATCATAGGATTCATGCAACATTTCTGGAACTCCATTTGTTTTTGTCCCTTAGCAACCAACACTCCTTGACACTGTCGACTATGACGATACACATGTACTTTCCATCTTATTGTTTATACTTCCAAATTGTAGATTGATCACATCAAATCGAGGATCATAAAAATATAAATGTGAGGAATCATCTTGCAGATCAACCCTTGAAACAATAGGCTTCAAGGAGGATTTACACAACCATATACATCAACAATTTTACAAGGCACAAGGCACCAAGCCAYGAACAAAATGTAGATATGATTTCAAATCATTGCAAGTAATACCATGGTCCTCCACAAATAGTTTATAGATTCCACCATTCTTCAATCGATCTACAACATATCTAGAATTGATCCCAATAGATCATGGTTAATYCGAGCAGAGATACACCTTGCAAATCTAATCAAATTCAGAACATAGTTCCAGTCAACACAATAGATCTAGTATCAAATTTCCACTTGTCACCATGTGCACACCAATATATCCAATAACTCCATGATCTCAACATGTTGTGTACATAGATTTTATCCCTTTATAAATGAAACATTTTCAATATGCATAGCAAATATATAGATCCACGAATATATCTCAACAATGAGCAACACATTCCTTCTCTTTGCACACATTCCAACAATGCACATCCACAATTATTTGATTCTAGAAGGTCTATTACAACTCATGCAACCAATATTTTCCATCATGCATCTATTAGTGAGAGTTTTCACAAAGTTCATATGTGTTAGGAATTTCCACCATGAATCCATCCACGATTGTTTGTAGGACAAATGGTTCCAATACAACCCATATACTATAATCAACGAGTCTTTCAGGGCACTTTAATTAGAGATTCCAAGGCTACCTATGTTTTAATACCATATACCAAATCCATTGGTAAGTTGTAGAAATGGAAATTATTCTAGTGCAAGCCCTTGCTGCAAGACATGAAATAGGTGTATGTTCAACATTTTATTTGGAAGCTACCATGTATTTAGCTATCTAGTGGCAATATTTTACTTTATGTCTCTAGTAAAATCCCCCAAGTGGATCTTAAATTCATCCATTTCTATTTTATTAATATATGTAGAGAAACTAGAGATTACAGGTTAGAAGCAGTCAGGAGTACTTCCAGAGTGAGAGGATTTCCAAAGGATGAAGTATGCATGGAGAGTGGCTTAGGAAGCACTTACGTTATACCCTCCCGTTCAAGGAGCTTTTCGTGAGGCTATCAAATAATTCACTTATGGAGGATTCACAATACCTACAGGATGGAAGGTAAGCCATGCATGAAATCCTTGTCATTTATGTAAAAGTTTTCTATATCACCATGAACTTAAAGACATCACACTATTATCGGTACATGTAGGTTTATTGGAATATGAACTCGACCCATGAGAAATCAAAATATTTCAATGATTCTAATAAATTTGATTCATCTAGATTCAAAATAGCTGAACCTCTTCCCTACATGTTTGTCCCATTTGGATGTGGGCAATGAATGTTCCCTAGCATTGAGTTTGCCCGAATGTAAATACTTATTTTTCTACATAACATTGTGAAGTATTTAAAGTGGGATCTCTTGGATCCAATCGAGAAGGTGGTATTCGAACCTATTCCTACCCTTGTCAGTGGATTTCCTATTCAATTTCTTCCACATGAATAAATCTCCAACTATAGTTACTCCATTCCTCGATAATCAATCCATAGGCATTTATGAAATGAAGGGTTCTCAAGGTGTTTGGAATTTTTTCCTTCAATACACTTCTCTCGTCAACGTAAATGGGCGAGTAGGATTTATTCCTACTTGTCTTGGATTCTAAACAAATTTATTGGTATTAATAATGGTGTCAAAGTAAGCCATTAATCACAAATTAACGGCCTTGAAATTCGATTAACTTGACATTTAATGTTGAGTCCTTTAATTGTGTTATATATATGGTTGTGCTTGTGTTTATGTAACATCCTTGGTTTTAATCCCCATGTAATTGTATAAATGGGAATTAGTCTGGTGAGCCGATGTATTAGGGAAATGATCCCATAGAGATTTAATGTGGCTAGAGGCTGAATTGTATATTATGTTCATTGATTTATTAATAAAAATAGTAATCGCTAGTTGTGATGCAAAAGAGATGAAGAATGATGTTATAGCACAAATTGCCACACCTATGCATTTGTGACATGGGCTTACCATTTTCCTATCTTTCTAAGCAAATCCCAAACTTTTCTCATGACAGTTACTTAAAAAACTTGAATTTTGTTGATATACATGGGTTTTGTTTATGCAACATGCAGAGATCCATGCCTTGCAATCCTGCAGCCCATAGATGCCCTAAAAAATTGTGAAAAATAAAATATTTCCATAATTTCAGGCGGGTTTTTCGGTTGGGCTTGTTTCCCAATGTCCCTGAGACCGTACAAAATGTATTTCAACCTCCCCAAACTATTTGGGATGGTATAAAAGAAACATTGAGGGAAAATATGAGGACAAGTTTGATGGTGCAAGGTTATGTTGTTGAGATTTAGCAAGCTTCCCTAATCCCTCCATTCTCTGAGTAGCATCCCCTGACCTAGAAATTCCTTTTCCAGTATTCCTTCCTCTCCTATATATCCATAAGGTGTGTTCCTATCCTTATTGGGTTATCTGAGGAAGAGCCTCATTGTTGAGTTGATGCTCGAAGGAATTGCGGAGGACCCTATGCAGTTGGATCCAAAGCAGTGTCGAAAGTTGAACCGAGTTGTAACCAACTTTCACATACTGTTAACAATAGAAGAGTTCTCTTTCCCTCTTATCTTGTGTTCATTGCAATGTTATATGTTTTTGTTGTTCATATATGCTTTGATTTATAAACATAATATATGTTACTTGAACCTATAACTACCCTTTTGCGACACTATCTTAGTTTCCTATTGAGGGCTAGTTCCGAGAGAGACTAGGAGCGCTTCAAGAAGCAAGAGCGGGATCGACATCGGACAAAGGGTTTAAGGTGAAAGCATTATCTTTTTTCCTTCCCTTCTCTCTCCTAGTAAAAAGTGGTTATTTCTTGTTTGCATGCTTGTTTGTGAGGGTAGATTTCAATCTTCTTAATTCAGTCTTTCTTTGTTGTGACTCGACCCAAGGTCACATGGGAAAAATCCCTTAATCAGAATTGGTGACCATATTGGGGACTCTTCTAGTTTGGGTTGGTTGTAGGGTGTCTTGTGTGTCCTTTTTTTTATTTCTGTGATTTTTCTTGTTTTCCAAGCGTTTTTACAAAGCTTTTCTTATCTGAAACTTTACATAAGTTTCTAGGAGTCTCCTTGTTGAAAGTCCTTTTTATTTTTCCAGTTTTAAAGAGTTATTTGTGCTTTGATGTTATATCAGTTACAGATATCCATGCTTTGATGTTATATTAGTTACGGATATCCACTCTTTTACTTTCTATGACCTATGGACATCCACGAGTCTCAGTTCACACAGTCTTGGACCTGTGAGCAATTTGTGAAAAAAAATATTTCTTAAATTTTTGGGAGATTTATGGGTTTCTCCAGGTTATCTTGGGCTTCTTGAGTTTGTGATTTAGTATTACTATGTCTAATCTTGTGAAAAACCTTTAGATCGTAAAATTTCTTACTCTTGGTTTCCTTGTGTTCTTGGCCTATTTTTTAGCTTGGATTTTAAAGAAAAATTATCTGCAGTTTCTTTTAGCATCTTTTGTTAGTTTTTCTTTGATATAAGAAAACGAAAAAAAAAAACCTAGTTTTCTGCTAGTTAAGTTTCTTTCTTTCTCTGCATTGTTTGCATTGTTATTTGAAAAATAAAAAGACACTAGCATAGGATTTTTCATTCATTTCCTTGTTGAAACTCTTTTTTCATTTGAAGAATTAGTGTAAATTTTTATTTTCCAATGTTCTTATAAGTTTCATTTTTGCAAGAGTCTCAAACAACATTAGTTGCACCTCCATACCCCTTGAGTAAAAACAACCACTAAAATTAAGGATAAGCTTAAAATGTACTAGATTTTGTTTCTAGGGTTCACAAACAAGTTTAGGGTTAGGGCTTGGATTAGGATTGGAGAGAAAACTCTCCAAGGACATTGAACACACATATGAGTTTGAGCTCGGGAGAGTCTCAAATCCAATTGTCATATAAGTATGGCCGAGGGCTTCCTCTAACACAGGAGATAAACACAAGGTCACATGAAGGAGAGCCAAGGAGATTTCCCCTCTGAATTTTGACTAAGCATAGTGGAGAGATCATATATTGGGTATTTTTCTAGTGCCTTTACCTCCGTGAGAGGCGGTGCTTTCGAAGATTCAACTTTGTTACCCTTCCCATACGTTTGATCCCGACTATCGAATGTGCCTCCCAGATGTTGAAAAATAGTTGGTGACCTTAGTGTCTTTTAATAGGGATGTCAAAGGTAATTGCAGGGGCTTGTCGTGGTACTTGCGGAAAATTTTGTATCACACTTTTCAGTATTATTGGAGGATTCCCTACGAAGTTTGTGTACTTGCACTGGATAAGGATGGTATTATAGACAACTGGGGAGAATAGTCATGGGTCAAGACTATGCATATGGACACAGAATATAAGATTAACTCCTAAGGCCAAAGCTTTAGATAAATTGGTGTCACCCTAAGGAATTTCCACTTAATCCAAAGTCTTCTCACATGATATGGTCCCATCAAAAAAATGAAGAGGATAAATATACCCCACTTGCTCATATTGACCTTGAGTTCAATGCATATGTTAGATGCACTTTCCTAGCAAGCACTCTTTGCTACTAATGGATTTGCTAGATTATCAATGGTGAAAATTTGGACTTAGTGATTCAATTAATTTACAAATCACTTAAATGTGATCCTCAAATTGAAAGTGATTTGTTTGATATCAAGTTTAACTTGATATTACACCATAAATTTATTTGCATTGAGATAACCATGTCCAAATGAAATAAATTGTTCAAGAATCATATGCCAATGAATAATGGACATATAAAGATTAAGAGTTTAAATGTGTCTTATCACCATATGTAAGTCAAACCATAATAGTAAACATGCTAATTAATTTTGCAGATGAAGGTAAGTTATGCCAATATGTTTGTTTAAATTGTCAAAATGAAATCATGAACCATTAAACATTTAGCAAAGTATTCCATCACAGTGTCGGATCAAGTAAATAACATGTTCCATGTTTGAGAAATTCTTGAAAGGTAATCATCATACCCAAAGTATCCAACAAATGATTAGCAAGTTATAAATAAATAAAGACCATTCATCCAAGAATTATGAAAATTGTTTCAAGAGACATAAAGCATTGGATCGCCAAAAGAGTGTATGATTACGAGTTAAGTTTAAATTGACCATCAACTAAGATAATTAAGTGTGAAATAATAAGTTATCCAAAATGGAATGTATGCCAATTAACCATGATTATTTCATAATTATGCCAAATTGATTTACCCATAGATCAACACCTTAACAAAAGAATTATGAATTGATTTTAGAAACCATGAGTAGATTGCCAATTGTTGAAATCTGAGATTAAACCTTTGAGTGCATGAAATGAACTATTTAAAGTTAAATTATGAAATTTACTTAATGAAACAAATTTGTCCTTAAATACAAATTTATTGCATGAAATACACTTGTAAAGGTTATGAAAATGCTCAAATTTCCACAAAATGATATGCTAGAAAAGTTCCAATTTTAGGAAGATTTAATTGAAACTTATAATCACCGACACATTGATTTTTCTTCAGTAAATTTTTTAGATCTAAGTAAAATTATAAATTTTCCCTCAAAGTGCTAAAATGCTTGTTATAAAAGTGTTAATAACTAAACGAAATTATCGGGTCGAAAATCTCTCTCTAAAGAAATAAGATTAGTAAATAGTAAAGGGTTACTTTAAACAAATTATCAATGATTAAACCAAATAAAGCATAAATTTTCCCTGTTACCCCCTCACATCCAAGGGTAACTAGACGAGATTTTATCTCCATGATCCACATTATAGACAACAGTGCCAATGATGACATTCTTGATTCTCCAAATACAATTTCTCATAGATTCCTTCCATTTTATGCTCAGCTCACTCACATCAGATGATATGGTGCATGACACACATGAGGTACCATGTTCTGCACTTCATACCAAGTAATAAAGTTCAATGTTTTAGGCATGAAAATAGTGATCATTGATTGAATTGGATTATGGATCATGGTGCTTTGAATTTATACCTTTTGCCTTATTTCACCTTGGTGGTCATCATCATCTCCTAGTCAAGTGTTGTCACTCTTGGGAAACTTTGTGCTACTGGGGGCCTTGATAGGGGTAATGTGTCCATATCATAATCCATACATAACACACTCCATCTCTCCTATATATGTTGTCATTTATTTTGGGTTAGTTTTCATATGTCACCAATAAAGGTTTGTGCCTCGTAATCCCATGAGAAGAAGGAGCTAGAATGCTCGAGGTTGATGCAACTTGATATACATAAAAAAAGATATATATATCAAAAGAGAAAATGCTATAACTCAAAATTCAAAGAAAACAAAAAAAAAAAGAAAGAAAATGAAAAGTCAAAAACCCAAGAAAGAATGAGAAACATGACCTCTACCCCTAGTTAAAAGTCCATCACCCCATGTCCTTTGCAATGAATGCATAGCTAACAAAAGGACTTAGCAAATGGAAATTAAAACGCAAAAAACGGTAAATGAATAAAGAAAAAGAAAATAGGGGTTTGGAAAGACACAATGTTGAGGAAAGGGTAGCTCGTTTCCTTAGTGTTGCCTCATACAAAGGAACTCATGAGGACGAATATCATACATAACCTTTCATGACTATGCTACCACCCATGAATTAAACCCAAACCATACCATATGTCATTACACATACTCCTGTATGGGTGCCTTGGGAAATACTCCTTATCTTGAGTATAGGGCCTAGGCACACCTAATAGGGGTTAATAATGATCCTCCAATACCTAAACTTGGAAAATTGTATAACTTTATGAGCTAGAGTGAATATTGAAGAGAATACTTAATGTGATCTACCTAGTGGCTTTGACATTGATATGACTCACTTTATATGTTGTATCTGACTTGTGTACATGCCTACGGGTTTTATGGATACATTGGACTACATAAGCCCCTCCTTCGACAATGGATTTCACATGGCTACCCACTTGATTGATGCCTTGGTATTTTGGAGGACTTGAGGGGATACTAGCACACTTGATGGAGGTCATCCCACTACTTGAGAGAGGTTGTCCCACTTATTTGGGAGGACCTTGAGCCTTTTGATGACATGGATCCTTTGTTGAGACATCCTAAAACCCATGGGGTATGTGTTGACCCTTTGATGATGGGATGTTTCACCTTTACATGATAATTTGACACCTCTTGATGGGACATTGGAACTTTTGATGATGACATGGAACCTTTTGATGAGATGTTACATCTCTTGGGATTGATATGTCACTTGGAGATGAAATGTTGCACCAATTGAAGGGAATGTTTCACTTTTTGAGCCCCCTACACATTACTTTGGAGTGATATGTGAAGTTTATGAGGTCATTTATTCCACATGTGTGGCCTCTAGCATGCATTTATGATGGACGATTTGGCATTAGAGCATATTTACTTCATCTTGAAGGTTGGGGATCTTAGTGACCTATCCACTCATGTATCATGGATATTTTATGTTGTATTGTCTTATATCTAGGGTTTGAGAGAGATAAAGACATTATTTTATGTTTTGGGGGATTTTAATGGATGAGAAGGGTTCTTGATTTAACATATAAATAAGAGAGGTACTTCTCACTTGTAAATCATTGCTACCTGTGGAGAATTATCACTATGTATCTACTACTTTTTCTCTCTTATGTAAATCACCATGGATGGATAGTTAGAGAGACCTTTTGAAGATGATGTCTTGTGGATGCTTTTACTTCTTCATGGATGTTCATTGGTAGAGTTTTGATGGATCAAATATTTCTTGAGTAACTGGTCTCACTTTATCTTATGGTTTTTCTTATAAATTAATGTAATTGTAATGATGCTTCTCTAATAATGGTTGTGCATTATATTGTTTCTTTATTGAACAAACCCTTCTTGTAAAAACTTTTGGAAGGTTACTACTGTTAAATTAATTAAAAAGTACGAAGGATAAAAGTGACTTTCGGGAAATTTCATGAAGTGGGTGACTAAAAATAATTTTGATCACCACCATTGATCTAACTTCATCTCCAATGTTAGATCATGTGACACTTCACATTCCCTCCTTGAGTCGAATTAGGGAGGTGCCCATCACTTTGGCATTCTTCATGAGTTTTGGAGAGCGCATGAGAGAGAGAAGTCGAGATGAAGCAAAGAGGAGTGTTTTCTAAAGGTGGCATGAATTCCAAGGCAAGTTTGTAGCAGAGAAATTGAGGAGGAAGTTACAACATATTTTTGGGTCGTACTATATGGATTCTGGGAGGATGTACTTTGGTTTTTAGGCAGAGAAATCGATGAGATGTAGCATCATTTAATTCTATGGAGTTGGCATGCTTTCCAAGGCTTTCGTACTATACTTTCAAAGATAGAACAAGATTTGATTGTTCTGGCATGAATTCCAAGGGAAACTGTATAGCTTATGTCACATAAATCGAGGAGCAAGCCTATAGAATTCACATAGGAAATTATGGCATGAAATTTGAGGAGCTTTGCTCATATTTTGAAGGAGTTTTTGTGGCTTGGTTTTTGAGACAAGTTGGAATATTTAATGCTAAAGATGACTAATGTAAATGAAATTTCTCTCTGAACTATGAATAATAAAAATCCTCCCCTCTCTCACTAGTTTTCCCCTTGTTGGTTTTTCCAGGGTCTTGTTTGACCAAAAATCTCCATGTTATCATTTCTTGGTGTGTTTTTATTTTTGGTTAATTATTGTAGCAGACTTCATGTGTTTCAATTCATGAGATATATTTTTTCTCCTAACTAATTTGCAGTTGTAAATGAAATGTGGGTTAGGCATTAAACTATATTGTCTGATTGAGGCTTGAAATCGGGCTAGGGTCTAATTTTTCTACATGGTATCAGAGATGGAAAGTGGGAAAGAGAAGAAATATATTGGCCACAAAGGACATATATTTTTTTGAGAAGAGAGAGGTACTTCACCAGGAAGAAAGTTTTGGGCTTAAGTTTCAGTTGTGAGGTTCAATGGCCACCGATTTTAGGGTTGAGGATAGATTGGATGGATCTTCTAATTTTAGCTCATTGAAGGACATGATTGTGTTGCTTCTACAAGAGTGTGAGTTGTGGGATATTATGGATAATTCACAAACGAATCTTTTGATGGTGCCTACAGATGCTACTCTTTTGGCCACCTACACCAAAAATAACATTAAGGCTAAAATAATTATCCTTGATTCCATTAAGGACCATGTGATTCCACATGTGACTAGGAAGTTCAATGCCTATGAGATGTGGGAATTATTAACCAAACTTTACCAAAGTTCCAATGAAAATTGGAAAATGGTATTAAGGGAGAACCTTAAGAGCATTAAAATAACTGAGACTGAAATTGTTTCCACCTATATTACCACACTAACTTAGATGAAGGATGAACTTGGTATTGTTGGGGAGGTTGTTTCTGAAAATAAACTTGTCAGGACTGATTTGAATAGGGTGACCAAACAATTGGTTTTCTTTGTTGAGGGCATTGTGGTAAGGGATAATATTTCCAAGTGGGATCATATTTAGGATGACTTCATTCAAGAGGAAACCCAAAGAGGATATGTGCATGGGATTTCATCCACGGGTAATGAAGAGGATAATGTGGCACTTGCAACTAAAGGCAAGAAACAAGTCCAAAAAGGGTTCCAAGGTGGGAACAAGCAGAAAGGTGAAGGGAAGAAGGACATGAGCAAAGTCAAGTACTTATCATGTCACAAGTTTGGACACTATACTAGACAGTGTACTAATATGAAGAAGAAGCAAGTTGCAGCTTCAATAGATGTGGAGTAGTTTACCCATAGGTTCAAGAAGGAGTATTCATTGTTGGTGTGTTTTTCTTCTATAGCATCATCTACCAGTATTTGATAAATTGATAGTAGTGCCTCCCTCCATATGATAGATTTTCATGAGTATTTCACAGATCTTACAAATATTGGGGATCTTGAGGTGGTGCTTGGAGATGACTCAGTGGTCAAGGCAGTTGGTAGTGGGAAAGTATCATTTCATAGGGAGTCTCTACCTCCCATGTTGTTGAGAGATGTCCTATATGTTTTGGGCTTGAAGAAGAACTTGGTGTCAGTTTCCACTATTGAGGATAGGGGATATGAGGTATTCTTTTGTGATGGGCATGCATTCTTGTATCCTAAGGGATCAAGTGTCACTTTGGCCAAAGTGATTGGGATCCAACATGAGAAGTTGTACAAGCTCATGTTTCATCCAGCGAGATAATGGATGCATAGTACCAACAACAGTGACATTTGTGAGTTATGGCATAGGAGGATGGCCCATTTGCACCATTGGGCTCTAAGGATATTGAGATAGATTGTGACTGGAGTGCCAGAGTTTATTACAGAGCACCAGGAGGTGTGAAAGGGATGTGCTCTTGGGAATTACACCAATAATTCTTTTCCAAGAAATGATAACAAAGTAGCAGGTATTCTTGATCTGATTCATTCTGATGTATGTGGTCTTATGTCTTATGCATATTTGAGTGGTTTTGAGTATTATGTCATTTTTATTGATGACTTCTCCATGAAGTCTTGGATTTTCTTCATGAAGACCAAATGATAGGTCTTCAAGTGGTTCCAAGAGTTCAAATATCTTGTGGAGAACCAAACAAGGAAGAAAATGAAAGTGTTGAGATCAAACAATGGGGGTGAGTATACCTCCAATGAGTTCAATGACTTCTATGCTAGAGGAGGAATTAAGAGAGAATTTAATGCTCCCTACAACCCACAACGGAATGGGGTTGATGAGAGGAATAACATGGCCATTGTTGGGGTTGTGAGAGCCATGTTACATGATCAGGGGATACCACATTTTATTTGGGTTGAGGATTGCAACACTACAGTTTATATACAAAACAAGAGTCCACATAGAGTCTTGGGGGATAAGACTCTTGAGGAGGATTTATCTTGGAAGAAGCTGGATGTTGGGAACTTCAGGATTTTTGGGTGCCTTACATATTCACATGTCCCTTCTGAGAAGAGGAAAAAACTAGAACCCTCACCAGAGAAGGGAATATTTGTTGGGTATAGCGATACTTAAAATTATTACTACATATACATCCCCTCTTTGAGGAAGACAATTGTGAAACGAGATGTGATATTTGAGGAGGATAGATCATTTAGGAGGTCTTTGAATGTTGAGCAGGGGGAGCAGCAGGCTCCTCAGATTCAGGTGAGTCCTTCACAGAGTACGTTGACATAGAGTTTAGGACTACCTACTTCAAGGAATATAGGTCCATAGGTAACAAGGTCATAGATCATTGGTCCTCTGGTTGCATGTTCACAAGGTACTATTTCGTAGTCTTTTGGCTCTCAGACGACCTCGGGATCATCATCTCCAGGTACAAAATCTTCAGGTGGTGGGATTGAGGAGGAGGAGTCCCATCCATAGGGTGCCACTTTAGATAAGAGGAAGCCCAAGTGGCTTCAACACACTTTGAAGGTGACTCAGGGATCTGTGGGGAATCTCGGGCAAGTTGTGAGGGAGAGTAAACCTCCAGAGATATTTTGCAGCTATTTAGTGATGGTGAGCAACATCATTGATTCAGATCCTTCCACCTTTAAGGAGGTAGTAGGTCAGAAGGTCTGGAAGGATTCCATGGTGGAAGAGTACAATTACATCATGAAGAATGATGTTTGGGAGGTGGTTCTGAGACATGAGGGGAAGTCAGTGGTGACTTCCAGGTAGCTCTAGAAAATCAAGTATATTGTTGATGGTAGCATTGAGAAGTACAAAGCTTGTTTTGTATCTCATGGGTTCTCACATGTAGAGGGAGTAGATTATGATGAGACCTTCATTGTGTTGCTAGATATACCTTGATCAAGGAAGTGATCTCCATTGTAGCAGAGATGGGTTGGAAGATCCATCAAATGGATGTGAAGATTGCATTTCTTAACGGTCTCATATAGGAGGAGGTGTACATAGAGAAACCATGGGGCTTTGAGGTGCATGTGAGAGATTCTCATGTGTGCAGACTAAAGAAGAAATTATATGGACTGAAGCAAGCTTCTAGAGCTTGGTATTTAAGGATTGATACATACTTGCAGCAGATGTCTTTCGAGAAGAGTGAGGTGGATCCAAACCTTTATTTAATTGTGGTTGGGGAGGATCCTCTCATTCTTTTGTTATATATGGATTATATATTCATTACAAGGGTAGAGAGACCCATAGTTGGTTGCAAGGAGAGCCTTGCTTAATATTTCTAGATGAAAGACATTAGAATAATGCACTACTTATTGGGATTGGAGGTTTGGAAGGAGTCTAGACACATCTTTCTGGGATAGGGAAGGTATGTTGTTGAAATTCCAATGAGATTCCAGATGGAGGATTGTAGGTCCATTTCCACACCCATGATAACCAACTGGAAGAAGCTTCATTCATCTAATTCATAGTTGGTTGATACTACATTGTATCGTCAATTGACTGGTTCATTGATGTATCTGGTCAACACCAGACCATATATTTGTTTTGTTGTCAACTCTCTTAGTCAGTTTATGGTGGAGCCTCTAAGATTGCATTGGGTGACAACAAAACATGTGATTAGGTACCTTAAGGGTATAGTGGATTATGGAATGGACTATGAGAGAGGGGATGGAGTTGGATTGATTGGTTGCACTAACTCAGATTGGGTAGGATGCGTCATTTACAGGAAGATTACCACAAGTTGTTGCTTTGGATTGGGCTCAGTAGTTGTGTCTTGGTTCAGTCAAAAGCAAAAGTTAGTGGCTTTGAGTTCTACATAGACTGAGTATATGGTAGCTAGTCATGCCAGTTGTGAGGCCATATGGATTCACAAGTTGTTGGTTGGGATATTTGGTGTGCAGTTGAGGCCCACGATGATTTACAGTGATAATATGAGTTGCATTAATCTCTCTAAGAATCCATTTTTCCATGACAGGTCTAAACACGTCGAGATTAGATATCACTCCATCCGGGATTATGTTCATAGAGGGGAAGTTGAGCTATAATTTATATCCACTAATGAGAAGGTAGCAGACATCCTCACTAAATCTTTGGGGAGAGGAAAGTTGGTACCTTTCAGAGCTAAGCTAGGAGTGGTGAGGAACACTTTCCTCAATAAGAGGGAATTCTAAATTAATTAAAAGTACCAAGGACAAGTGTTTCTCATCACTTAGGCGTCTAGGGGTGAGAAAGTGTCCAATGTGGTCCCTAGTGAATTAAATTTATGTGATATGAAGTTAAAAGTGAATTTAGGGAAATTTCATGAAGTGGGTGACTAAAAATACTTTTGATGACAACCATTGATCTAAATTCATCTCCACTGTTAAATCATGTGAATCTTCACATTCCCTCCTTGAGTCAAATTAGGGATAGAGGCACCCCTCACTTTGGCATTATTCATGAGTTTTGGAGAGAGCATGAGAGAGAGAAGTCAAGCTAAAGCAGAGAGGATTGTTTGTTGAAGGTGGCATGAATTCCAAGGAAATTTTTCATCACATAAATCGAGCATGAAGGTACAATATATTTATGGGTCGTACTGTACGGATTCTGGGAGGTCATACTATTGTTTTTCAGGAACAGAAATCGAGGAGAGATAGTAGCATTTAATTTTGGAGAGTTGGAACGTTTTCTAAAGCTACCATACTATACTTTCAGGGATAGAACAAGAGATAATTGTTATGGCACCAATTCCAAGGGAAATTGCACATCTTCTATCAAATAAATCGAGGAGAAAGCATGTAGCATTCACACAGGAAATTATGGCACAAATTTCGAAGAGATTTGCTCATGTTTTGAAGACATTTTTATGGCTCGATTTGTTAGATAAGTTGGAATTTTTAATGTTGAATATGGTTGTTGTAAATTAAATTTATGTCTAAACTCTTGATAATAAAAAGTCTCCCCTCTTTCACTAGTTTTCCCCTTGTGGGTTTTTCCAAGGTCTTGTTTGACCAAAAATCTTTGTGTTATCATTTCTGGGTGTGTTTTTATTTCTGGTTAATTGTTGTAGCAGACTTCATGTGTTTCAGTATATGAGCTATATTTTTCCTGCTAACTAATTTTCAGTTGTAAATGTAATGTGGGTTGGGAATTAAACTATGTTGTCTCATTGAGACTTGAAACCAGGATGGGGTTTGATTTTTCTACAACTAGTGAAGAACATTCCCTTGAATTATCTTTGAAGACCTAGTAAAATACTAGGAGGATATTCCAGGGCTAGTAGTGAACAACCATAGATGTCACCATATATCCACTTACATTTGTTCAAAGGATTCCTTAATTGAACCCATATGCCCAAAAAATATAGTAGACACTAGTCTTCTCCCAATAATCAATCATAAAACTTAAATTTAAATCCTTATTTATTGTTTTAGGGTTAATTTAGGGTTTGATAACAACAATATATTTATTTTCAACCATAAAAATGCTAGACGTTTTGTCATTTATGTAGACGCTTCACTTGAAAAACATCTTTAAACCCTGAAATCATTTTATTGATTATTATTTCAGCCTAATTAGGGTTGGACATCTAAGGTTTCTTGGTTGTTATATTCATCTGTATTTTCACACTTTGTTGGTTGTCTAAAACTCTAGTTTAATCTATTATTTAACTCCATTTTTCATTGGCTTATTACTTGTTCAAGGGATAAAATTATTGATGTTATTAGAACTAGTTTTATTGTTGTAATTTTAAGTCTAAACTAAGTCTAATCTATTATTTAACCTTTACATGTTCTTAAGCTTCACAATATTGTAATTTTAAGTCTAAAATTAAAAAATATAGTAATAATAATAATAATAATAATAATCTATTTTTAAGGTCACGACCAAGCTAGACACCAAATTAGTGTATGAGACTCCCTTGTTTGTGGGACAAGGGACCCCCTCTATGCAGTGATTTGATTGTTAAATTCTATGAAGGTATACATGCCCTAACACCCTTTGGATTTGAACATGTGACCTCCAAGGAGGAAACACATGTTCTTAACCATTAGGCCCACTTAGGTTGTATTAACTACTATTAACATATATTTTTGATTCAGGGGTTTATTTTAAGATTTTTGTCACAATAGTGTTGATTGTTAAGGAAATGATGTCAAACAAGTGGTAATTTTAACCCCCCAAAAAACAAAATAATACTATTAGTAAAACTGCTTTTCGATTAGAGGGTTGATTTTAAGATTTTGGTTGCAACAACACTGGTTGTTAAGGCCATGGTTTTAAATATGTTATAATTTTAACCTAAAAAATAAAGAAGTGTGTTACTAGTAGAACCACTTTTTTATTTGGGGGTTGATTTTAAGGTTTTTGTTAGAAAACTACAAGACATGGTTGAAAAAAGTTGTAATTTTAACCCTAAAAAAAGGGTGCTACTAGTGGAACCATTTTTCGATTCAAGTGTTGATTTTATTATCTTTGACACAAAAAGGTGGGGTTTATCACTAGAGTTATCGTTTTGAATCCACATATAGCATTAGTTTGGTAACTATGCTTAATATTAGGGAAGCCTCCCTTGTGTTGTATTTAATACTTCACTTAAAAAGGGAAGTTGTTTCCTAGGTGACATCCTCTGATGTTCCAATAGTCTTGGCACCTTGTAAAAGATTTTCACTAAAGTGTTATATTATGTGGTGTCAATTTTGCAGCGTTGTCGAGGATATTTGACTTTGTCTCCTTAGATATCTAAAGTCTATGTTTCAACATTTTTGATGAGGAGAAAATGAAACCTTATCTAAGTTTACTCATCTAACGACTCCATTGAGGGAAGAAACCATTTTCCCTGTGCAAATTTTAAAGAATATCTTCTTGTGAGGTGAAACAAGCATCATTGTATAGGAATTTTAGATTCACCTTGACGACTCCACTGTTTGAAAACACATGTTTTCTAATAGAGGATAAACACATTTAGTAACCACTCACACAACCAGATCAAATATCAACACACCGATGTTTTTATGTGGTAAAATCTATGTGGGGAAACATCCACAACCCCAGCCAATGCGGCCACTTGAAGAAATTTATTTATGCAAAAGAAAAAAATTACAAGAGAGTTTCTCACAATTGATCATCAGAAAATGACCCTCCATGCTCTTTAAATCTAAGAGATCATGGACCAATCGGGTGTCAATCCATGGATAAATGTAGTCGTTAATATCAAGGATAAGATGAGTCAATGAATCACTCTATGTTGGGAACATATTGTGACCATCGGATTACAAATGCATACTAATGCATACTATGGAAACACACATTAACCTAATGACACATTAGACCAAATTGACACTAACTAACTACTGATTTTTTATATATCCTAATATCCCCCCTTAAGAACAACTTGGGATAAGATTGAAGGATTTAAAAAGGCGACTGTAACACCCTGGTTTTAATCCTTGTGAACTAGAATGTATTATGTAAATGTGACATTAGGATGGTGAGCCGATAAAGTTTAAAATAGGTCGGAGTGCCTAAGAAATGTAATACTTATATATACATTGATAAAAATACACTAATGGATGCAATACAGACAAGGACAAGAGATAGGGGGCTATGATTCCACAAGAGAGGGGGCTTAAGGGGCTAAGTCTTTTTATTATATTTTATTTGGCCATATTGACTTTAATTGAGAAAATTGGTTACATGAGCTTCTTGGGGAGAGGCCATGTGGTTATTGATTTCATGTAATTATATAAACATCCCTTGTGGGATGTTTTAGGGGTTCTTCTCCATTCACTCTTCTCACTCTTCTATTGTTGGTTCTTCATTCTTTCTAATTCATGTTCTCTTGGTATGATCCTAGAAACAAATGGTCAGAAGAGGAGAGTCATTGCTAGATGGTTGTAATTAATTATTGAATCATTCCAGGGGGAATGGATTTTTGTGTGCATGAGATTGATGGTAGATCGGAAATAATTGTCCACAGTTGAGAATCCTTGGAGTTTCTAGTAGGGAGGATATGCCATATTTTCTACATCTTTCAATTTTTTTTTGAAATGGAGTATTATGATCTCCCCTGTCCTTATAAAATATAGTTAAGTCATATTGGGATATTTCAATAATATTTCCTATGAGGTCTCTGAAGGAAAAGTCCATAGCCCTTTGAAATGTCCATCTCACATTCATAAGGTTGGATGGAATCCTGAGATATTTGTATGTTCCCCATGGATTTAATGTAGTCTTATGCCTATCTTATTTCTTCACCAAAACTTGATTATACATAGTGAAACCATCAATAATTGATAACATGTTTTCCCCCATAACCCTTTGTAATAAATTATCCATGTTTGGAAAAAGATAATTGTCTTTAATGGATATCTAATTGAGATATATGAATTCCACACATAATCTGATCTCACCAGTTCTCTTTCTAACTACTACCAAGTTAGAAAGCCATGATGAATTTCTAGTAGGAGTGATAATATTTTCTTCAAGAATTTTATCAAGCTCCTTCTTGATAAGGGGGACAAGTTTCAGGTTAATTATCCTTAACTTTTGTCTAAAGGGTTTAGAAATCTACTTTAAAGGGATAGGTGTTGAATGGTATCACCTTTGTAAGCCTTCATATCATCATATAACCAAGAAAACATGTCTTTATACTCTCAGATCAATTGTTTTATTTTCTTTCTTTCCTTTGTAGAAGTACCCTTTCCAACCTTAACCATTGTATGGCTTGCATCAATTTCAATGTTAGTTTCCAAGTAGTCATTAAGAGTACTTATTTTTATCTCTCAAACACTCCCTAAAGGAAAATTCCAAACTTTTTTTCAAGGGAAATCCTAAGGAAACTATCAAGTGGGCCACTAGTTGTCACCTATACGACTCACTCCACACTTTAGTCTAGGAAAGACCAATCCATGGGGGTCCCATGTAATCGACTCTATTCCTATAATTTATAGTTTCATAGGTAAGCAAGGTTAAGGACTAGACATAGTACCACAGAGCACACTTGTATCAAATATAGGTAATCAACAAGAAAACCAGTGGATGAAGGTGCCCTCTGAGAGCCAAAACCTTGGGGGATTCCAAGTCCCCAAAGCCTAACTAGAGAAGGTATGAGAGATAGTTACATTAATGTACTCGCAGCATTCACCTAAGGTGTAAGTACCCCCATGCAAAATATCACCCTCGTAGGAGCCGAAATGGAAATCATGTGTCTTCCTCAGGTACCGTAAGTATCCCCCCCTCCCCCTGTTAAATTTTAGAGCATCTATTAAGTTTATTTTCAATTTACTAGATAAAAATAGCATAGGTAGGATCACTGAGAGAAACAAAATCACAAGATACACAACATTTATCCTAGGAAACCCTCATGAGGGATAAAACCCAACAAAAACTTCCTTAATATAGATAGCCAATACAATGCCAAGACAATAAACCAAAACACTAGAGAATATCCAACACTAAGCAATGAGCTTCTCTCTTCCTTCTTCTCCCAATTGCAGTTATCTCCAAACTTGTGAACTTGTTGAGTGGAATGAGTGAGTGAATGAATGAGGCACTAGCCTCTCTTATTTATATTAGTTGGCAGGCGTTGAAGAGGTGTCTCTTCACTAGGCAGGTCCGACTTCTTCACTTAGTGGTCAAAACCACTTTAGTTAAGCATGGGGTTGACTTCTTAATTTGCATGATATAATTAAGGTTTGACCAATCCGCAAAAGGGGATTTGGTCATTTGCAAAGCTTGACATGATCAATCAACAAAAGGGGATTGATCTAATCAATAATGACTCAATAATAAATAGAATACTCTTTGCAGTTACAATATTTCAATACTCCCCCTTAACAAGAAGGGTATTCTACAACATCGTCAGGAGAGAGAGAGAGAGAGAGAGAGGGAAACAACATCAACAACATTTGAAACGCTGACTGACATATCTATAAATCATCGAAAGTTTTTCTAATCATCATTCACAACATGGAGTTGGAGTAGCATCATCATCATCATTAACAACAGGTGGTTGATACAACATCAACAATAACATCATCATCATAGCACAAATGTTGGAGCAACAACATCACAACACGAAGGCTAGAACAACATCATCATGACACAAAGGCTGGAGCAACAACATCATCATCATCATGGGGAAACAGAATGAGGCAGGTGTTACAACATTTTGTGGTACTCTGAAAGTCCCTAAGGAGCTTCCCAGGAATCATAAGATTCCCTAGGATATAAAATCCTAATGGAGCTACCACGTGGTACTCTAATAGACCGTCCTTACCGGACCTTTGGGATATGCCCAGGAATCATAAGATTCCATAGGATTATAAAAATCCTAATGAAGCTACCACTATTGACCATAGCTAGCATATACATGCACAAGTACTCTGACAGACCGTCCTTACCGGCCCTTCGGGATCTATCCAAGGATGATCATTCCCCTAGGATATAAAATCCTAAATGAGCTACCCGCTATTGGTTAGGATATCATAGTATCATCAACATCACTCCCCCTTTTGAGGGAGGTCCTTTCGGACTATACCAAGTGTGTCTCGAAAGTGCTCAAACTTTACATGAGACAGAGGCTTGGTCAACACATCTGCAACCTTCTCATCTGTGCCAACATAATGGAGTTGTATGGCTCCCCTCTGCACCATATCATGAATGTATTGATACTGGATTTCTATGTGCTTTGACTTTTCATGGAACACATGTTTCTCCATCATCTTTATGCAGTTGTGGTTATCACATAGAATCACGGTTTCTTCCATCTCCAAATCAAATAGACCAGTCAACAACTTTCGTATCCATATGGCTCCATAACTGGAATAACATGCATCAATGTATTCTACTTCTGTTGTACTGAGAGCAATAGTAGATTGCTTCCTACTATATCATGAATTCATGGTTGACCCCAAATTGAAACAACATCCTAAAGTGCTCTTTCTGTTAGAAACACTTCCATTCCAATCTAAATCGGTATAACCAATCAGTCTGAAGTCTTGATCTCCATTGTAGCAGAGACCAAAGTCCAACGTACCCTTAAGACCTATCTCATCACATGGTTTGCAACAACAAGGTGAACACGTCTGGGCTCTACCGGATACTAACTCAAGGTGTTCACAGAAAAACATATATCTGGTCTAGTGTTCGTCAAATACATCAACAATCCAATGATCTATCTATATAGCATAGCATCAATCAATTCTAACGAAGTATCAACCAGGAGCTTCAACTTTGTTTCCATGGGTGTGTTCATGGATTTACACTCCAACATATCAAACCTCTTCAGTATTTCAACTGCATACTTCCCTTGGTTAAGGAATATATTCTTTGGGATTTTCCAAACATCAAGACCTAAGAAATAGTGCATTAGGCCTAGGTATTTCATCTCAAATTCTGCAGTGAGATTTTTCTTACAATCAGTGATGAGATTTTCTTCTCCAATTAAGAATAAGTAATCCACATACAACAGAAATATAACATGCTCATCATTCATAACCTTGAATTAAAGTTTAGAATCATCTTTACTCTTGGTAAATCCCAAGCTCGTCAGAAAACTGTCAATTCTTCCATACCAAGCTCTAGGAGATTGCTTCAATCTGTATAGAGCCTTCTTCAACTTGCAGACATGTGTCTTTATGTATTCAACTTCAAACCTTTGAGGTTGTTCTATATACACTTCTTCTTCAATGACACCATTTAAGAAGGTTGTTTTCACATCCATTTGGTGTAACTTCCACTTCATCTTAGTTGCAAGGGCTATGATGGTTCTAATAGAAGTGTATCTGGCTACAAGAAAAAATGTCTCTTCATCGTCAATGCCTTCCTTTTGAGAAAATTCACGAGCTACAAACCTTGCTTTATGTTTCTCAATACTTCCATCAGCAAAATGTTTTATCTTGTATAGCCATTTGGAAGATACCACATCTTTTCTCTTTGGTTTGGGAACTATTTCCCATACATCATTATTTATAATGGATTAATATTCTTCTGTCATCGCATCTTCCCATTCTTTCTTTTGAATGGCTTATTCAAATAATGTAGGCTCCTTCTCTATGAGATCACACATCAAAGCCATATAACTGGAGAATGACTTAGGTTTCTTAACTTTTCTCATGGTTCCTTCGGGGGCACCATACTTCTCTCCATCTTGAATAAGTTCCCTTGCCCAAGTTGGCTTTCTCTTGTGAGAGATCATCATCTGGGAAGTTTCTTGAGATTCTATCATATCGTGATATTCATTAATCTCATCATAGGGGAAAACTATGGCTTCCCTCACGTAGTATACATACCCACTAAGAGAGGTGGATGGCATTGGGACACATACATTTGAATGGATGAGCTCCAAGACTCCTTCTACTTTACTATCGATCTTCGGGAAAGGATTCTTGATGTTCTTTCCTTGTGCACATCCCTTGCACACACCTTAATGATCAACCTTGAAATATGGTAGAATTGTAACTACCTTTATCACATATGGTAAGGCCTTGTAGTTGATGTGAGCTAGTGTTCTATGCCAAAGTTCACATGGACTCTCAATGGAGTGAATCAAGGTTGCATCTGAGTGACCTTTTAATTTATACAAACAACCTTCTTTTGTTCCAATAACAATTACATCTTCTATGATTTTTCCTTTAGGCCACATGAGGACTTCACCATCTATGAATGCAACCCTGAATCCTTTCTTATCTAAAGATGATATAGAAAGCAAGTTCTTTGTCAAACCTAGTACATATAGTACATCCTTCATTTTCATTGGGGTCCCTCCAAGTTTAACTTTCTGGGGAAAGTTCTTTTTTGTAAGGCTAGAGAGAATGTCTCTCTAACTTGTCATGTGCTTGGAAGCGCCACTACCTATGAGCCATGTATCCTCACCAAGTGACACTGATCCTAAGAGGGCAGAGATTAAGACATAGTATTCAATATTTTCTTTAATCATCTTTGTGGGTGGCTCTTCATCTTCAACTAGATGGGCATGGTTCCTTTTGTTCATCTTTTTGTATTCTTCTCTTCTATATGGACAATTGTTAGCACTATGTCCCATCTTGTCACAATGGTAACATTGGTAGTGTTAGTCCCTAAATTTGCACTTGACTGTGAGAGGGAAAGCTAGGGCATCATTCGTTTATTGCAAAGTATTTTTTAAGGTTTTATGATTTGGTTTTTGTATGGTGGTTGAAAACTGGGTCAAGAGTATAGCATGACATAAAAATCAAGATCAAAACATAGCATATCCCACTGGATGAATAATAGGTAGACACATAGATGGACTAAACCAATTTAAGAAAAAGGAAGATGAAGTCTTCAATTTGTCAACTTCACAAGAGTT
>ML780316.1:207047-217588 GCA_009831015.1 Picea engelmannii | reverse complement strand
AGTTGACAGAGTGCAAACAGGGTGACAAGAGGAACTTCGGGTTTGCCTCTATATTCTGTATATTTTTCTTTGAGCGGGTTCCAGGTTTGGGACCTAGAGTCAAGATCATTCCTACAGGACCTCGCGATCCAACCATGGCACGATGGACCAAGGTAATGAGACGACAGAGGGGAGGTAGGGTGCCCACACCCTACAACGATGATTTCTTTTACTGGTGGAGGAGACATGTCATTCCTCTGGATGAATACCCCTATGCAAGGAATGAATTCATAGGGACCCTGACATGCCACTTCCACCAGGGACCGCCTACGGGTACATAGGTATGCCAATGTTTTTAAATATTTCATTTATTTTTGTATTTTTGTATAGTAAAACAAAAATATTTTTGGATTATGCGTAAGTACTAACTAGACACTTGTGTGATGCAGACATAGGTCTGCAACGGTCGGACGAGCTTCTACAATGTTTTCAGAGGCACCGGGGGGATGAGGTAGCAGGAGGAGAAGTCGAGAGAATCCTTCAAAATGTGCAGGGCAGTCTGTCTCATTTGACACATAGGATCCTGATGGTTCAGGTAGAGGATCTGTCGGAGATCATGCAACGACAAGTGGTTGGTGTGCCCAGAGCTTGGGTGTGACTCTTTCGGCGTCTCGCAAACATCATAGTTTTTTATCATGACACACATACGGTGCCACAGGCGTAGATGTCATGGATCTTGTATTATCAGTTGTATATGCGTATTGAGGGTGTTGGCCCCAATTTTGTATTATAAACACCATATTTTTTGAAATATATATAAAACAAGGTTCTTTGGATTTACTTATATTACAATGTGTACATTGACAAGATGGTTTTCTTTTCTCTAGTTATGTGACAAATGCCAATCTAAAATGAAATTATCATAAGCATTGGATACATAATTAGAACTCCTAGGTATGTGATGATAAGTAATAAAATCAAATTGTCGTTCTAAAAGATGTACCCATAGGAATCATCGGAGTAAAGTAGGATCACACACGTGGTAACTGTCATTCAACTGACATACTACTAATTGGGAATCCAGGCGAACCTCTAAAGAGAGAATACCATGTGAAATAGCATCGCGCAAAATTTCTATAACAACACTATATTTGACCACATTATTCGTGGATGGCCCTAAGCATATGCCACCTGAAGACACCAGCAGACCCTCAGGTGAGTAAACCACCCAAACGATGGAAGCCAAGTATTGTGTATGAAAACTATCTCCATCTGCGAATCCTAAGTAGAACGAAGACTCCGTTGACATCTTCCAACCAAGGGAAAACTCGATAAGCAAGTTTAAGATGAAAAAGAAAGGGAAACGATATATACACTAAATTACATTAGTATAAAAAGAGTTACCCCCAAGCTTGGGGCTCAAGCATAATATCTTTCTAAGTAGAGCCCATTCCTGGGATCAACCAACATATTCCCTTCGTAATCTTGTAAATCATAGGCTCCTTTTTCTAAGACACGTCGCATGATATAGAGACCGTGCCACATGGTTTTGAACTTGCCTTCCCCCAACAGTTCTTTGCTTTATCATATAAACGGACCAAGTCACCCTCAACGTACAATCGAGGATAGACATAATTATCGCATTGGACATTGACACATCTTTTATTCACCACGATAGTCGTAGAGGCGTCTCGACCTTGCTCGTCGATACTCTCTAAGTGTACAAGGCATCGCTCGAGATTAGAAGTGTCAGGGAGGAGCGCCACTGCCAATTTAAGAGAAGGGATTTTGCATTCAATAGTTAATATTGACTCCATACCATGTACTAACTAGAAAGGAGAAAATTTGATGGAAGTCTTGACCGAGGTTCGGTATGCCCAGAGTGCGGGATATAGCATAATGTGCCAGTCAGACTTACTATGGATGAAAATTTTCTGCAAAATGGTCTTGAGAGACCTGTTGACGGCCTCTACCTGTCCATTTTCTTGGGGGTAGTAAGGGGAAGAATGACCATGCTTAAACCCCATCTTGGATTCTATCTCATCCATCATTTCGTTCTGAAAGTAACTACCATGATCAGTGAAAATTTCACTCGGGATACTGAACCTGGTGATAATTTGATTGAATATGAAGAAGGAGACAGTCTTCCTATCGGATTTAACTATAGGCATGGCCTCGTCCCACTTAGTAAATTATTCTACGGCCACGATAATGTGTTGATTCTCCCCAGCCGAAGTTGGGTTGCAATCCACGAAGTCCACCCTCCACTTATTGAAGGGACCAACGATAATGACGAGGTGAAGAGGGACTGGATGCGAGAGCATTTTCCGAGTGAACACCTGGAAGGGGTGACACTTCTTAACTCCTTCAACACAATCTTTAAATATAGATGGCCATAAATAACCGGCTCACAAAACTTTTTGGGTTGTCGCAAGCCTGGATAGATGACCACCACAAGCCCCACTGTGGCAATCATTTAGAACTGACTCGGCTTCTTCGTGAGTTAAAAAACAACGCAAGATATTGTATATTCCTCGACAATACAAAGTGTCACCGACGATAATGTAATTCTTGGCTTGGTATCGTACACGTCGTCAATCATCTAGCAAGAGATGTTGAGGGAACTTCAAAGTTTGAAGATAGAGAACAATGTCTCCATACCAGGGGTTGAATGACGAGACAAGGAAAATCTGTTCTTCTGCAAATGAATCAACATGGATAACATCCTCATCTAATCGTGGGAAGTAAGATATTAACTCTGCAAAGACTAGTGATTTCTTGGATTTTGCAGAAGCAAAATCAAGATCAAATTCTTGTAAAATGACAATCCATTTATTATATTTTCCCCTTATGATACACCTAGTAAGGACGTATTGAAATGGATTGACATCGGCAACCACAGTAGTCTTGCAAAGCAATATATAATGGCGTGATCGTTGGACTGCGTGAACGACAACCAAAGCTATCTTTTCAACGTGAGAATAATTGAGCTCAGGTCTGACTAAGTTTCGAATAAGATAGTACATGACGTGCTCGCGGAGCTCATCATCCTCCTGAACCAAAACCATACCAATCGTCTCTTCGGACACGGTGACATAAAGCAATTAATCCCTACTGTAGTCAGGAGACTTCAACAGAGGCGTCGATACAGATTTCTTCAAAGCATCAAAGGACTTATATGCTCGCTCATCCCAGATAAAAGGGGTGTCCTTCTTCAAAAGACACATGAAACCCTTAGTAATATTGGCATAGTTTACTATAAACCAATGTAAAAAGTTAGATTTCCCTTGTAAACCTTGAAGTTGTCAAATAGTGTGAGGGGGAGGCAATGGAAGTATTGCCTCGACCTTTAACGAATATACCATGATCCCGGTCTCGGAGACTAAAAATCCCAAAAGACATCGATACCTAATGCAAAATGTGCACTTATGAGGGTTTAACCAGATTCTATAATGACGACATCTTTCAAAAACTAGCCGAAGTTGTTTAGAGTGATCCACCCTCTTACGAGAGTGAGCAGCAAGATTGTCAAGATAAGCTTCGACTATATGCTTAAGATCATGGAATGTGAAGGTCATAACATGTTGGAAGGTTGCTCCGATGTTTTTAAGGTTGAAAGGCATCTTCCGGTATGCTAAAGTACCCCAAGGACAAATAAATGTCATCTTGTGTTGATCCTCGGGTTTAATTTGAATTTGGTTATACCCTGAAAATCCGTCCATGAAAGAAAACACTTTTCTTCCCACACACTCGTTTAGAATCTGATCGATGAAAGGTGTCGGGAAATTTTATTTAGGACAGGATTTGTTCAGGTCATGAAATTCCATGCATACACGGATGGTTCCTTGCTTCTTATTCATAGGAACAGGATTGGATACCCATTCAGTCAAGGGAACCGGGTAGATAAATCCAACATTAAGTAGTTTATCTACCTATACCTTAATAGCAGGGGCCTTCTGGGGATTGACAACTCTAAGACGTAGTCAAAAAAGCTTAGCATCCAGATAAGTTCTAATCTCATGCTCGATAATATGAGGGTTGATTCGTGGAATCTCTTCATATGACCAAGCAAATACATCTCAGAATTCCTTGAAGAGTTTGGTGTAGATCAAGATTTCTTCTGGCAAACAATCCGCACCAATATGTATGTTTTCAATATTACTAGGGGTACGAGAGATATCGATCGTGATGGTAGGAGAGATACTCGCCATATTTCCTTCAGCATAAATGTTGTGCGTATCAAGTGGAACTACGGCGTGACTGACTATCTCGCTCAAAGTAGATCAAAAGTCATCTTATTTGATTCTAGAAAGCTCTGGGAGAAACTAAGAGTGATGATGCATATCATCCCAAGGTTTGTCAGAACCATTCATGGCTTCGATGATGGCTTCGTTTGAGGTCAAAGTCTCATCGACACATTCATGTGAATAATACAAAGAAGTGGCCCACACGGGATTAAGAACAAGATCCTCCTCGTCCGTCGGCGAGGTAATAGGATTGGGATCGGCGAAAGAGTCAAGAACAAATTGATACGCAATCTCTGTCGCCTATATTGGCATGGCAATTCCAGCATGCGACTGACCTTCACAAGACGAAGTCGAGGAAGGTAGGGTCCAAGGATCGTTAAAATAGGAAGTGAGGAAAGGAACGGATCTCTCTGACAAAACAAGCCTACTGGACATGGCGTAAACATGGTGAATCGGTGCCATGAACTCGAAGGTACCCATAAGGGATGAATACATTTAGACACCAATATTCTCAGTTGTCGGCTAAGAATTGTTGACCAGGGGGATCGACGGTCCAACTGATTCATTGGGGCTAGCATATGCAAAGGATAATTGGTCGATCGTCACGATCTTCCCATCGTGAGGAAAACAAAGAGTACGGAATACGGATGATACAATGGAAGTCATAGCATAAGTCCAATTACGTCCTAGTAATAAGTTATAATCGAGGGGCGCATCAACCACCTCGGCATCCACCTCTACCATCTTCCCACCTAACTGGACTGTAAAGGAAGGAAGAATATAGTGAGGGAAGAAGGAACGACCGTCAAAAGTAGTCAACATGGTTGGCGATTGAGAAAGAGTCGAAGAGTCAAGAGCTTTCCAACAGATCATGGACATCACACATGTAGTAGTGCCTTCATCAAAAATTGTACGTTTGATGGTATAATTTGATTACCCCACATGGATTTGGAATGCCACATGGTAAGACAAGCGATGCTTCACATCTGTGACGTCAAACTTGATAACTTTCGAGCCACTGGGGTCTAGAGCTCCTAACATAGATAGCAAGGCATTCCTCTATGAAGGACACGTTTAGAGTACATACAAAGCTGACATCACACAAGAGATTTGACCCAGGTCCTCAACAATAGAGTAATTATAGGCAGATCTAGAATTTGGATTGTGGGTAGAGAAATTCAGTACTCCTTTCAGAATACGAGGCGGTGGCTCTAGTTTTTCGATCTGTAAAATTTTCCCCGGAGGAGGAGGAGGAGATTCTAAACCAGGTACAGTCTGTGAGGAACTGTAATCACAATATTGGGTGGCTACATTAACCTGAGAATTGACCATATTCATACACAAATGGTCACCATATTGTGTCGATGGGTTTTGACTTCCACCAGCCACATTTCCGGCATTTGAGGAGCTTGAGGCCATGTGTTGGTTATGTGGGAAAGGATTCGTCATCACGGTGGGTGGTAGAGATAATAGCCTCACAGCTTCCACAAGTTTGGGGCATAAATGAGTAAGATGATCATCTATACAAATCTTACAGGGAAATTTCACCTTACGCCTTTCTTTCTTTCCCTCTCCAACATTATTATTCGTCTTCTCATAATTACCATTGTCCTTGGGTTTATTATTATTATTCCCACCCTTATGATTATTATTACGTCCTTTCTTCTTATTCCCGCCTGGTTTTTGGTTACCATTTGGTTCAATCGATGATTGTACGGAATGTACATCTGCCGACTGAGTGGGATTGGAACACACAGATGAAGTTGGCCCTTCTGCAGAATGGTTTAGAGACAACTCTTTCAAATGGCTTGTCACTGAGTCGATGGATTTCACATTGGCAGAGCCTACAATGCCATCGGCATGAGGTCCGGGCTTTTCTCTAGGATCATAGGTTGAGCTCGATGCATCCAGAAGAATGTGGTATAATATCCCAGACTAAGCGTATATAAGATCTAACTACTGGGATTTGAAGATTGCTTCGTCCTCATCTGTAACCTTGGATGTAGCAACATCCTTCGAGATAGGAGGTTGCAAGGATTTAAGGAACCATTCTAATAGGAAATTCAGGGGAATGCAAGTCTTGATCAACCTATTCCATCTACGCCACTCCTGGATGTGATCTGAGATATGAGTGGTTGTGTCCTGGTGTAAAGTCGACAGAAGTTCTAGGACAACATCGTAATGAACCGACAATTGGAAGTGGTTAAGTAAGACTAGCACCATCTGACTAAAGGTCCCATATGCCCCCTAGGTAACTCAATATACCATTTCGCAGCAACCCCAATGAGGGTGCGTTGAAATAATCTTAATTGAATAGAATCATCATTAAGGGAATTCGAAGAGTACCATAGGTGAAAGGTGGTGATGTGATCATCGGGATCCTCACCATTCTTACCTTCAAATTTTGGAATGTTTGAAGGAATTTTGGTGGGAACGGGGGGCCATGTAGGATCATGACACAAAGGGTCGTTCATCAACTTAGACAAGTTTGGCAGATTAAGCATGGCCAGAAAAGGGAGACAGGTTTGCGGCATCTAGCCCCAAGCTCCCTGGAAAGATTGTGTTTGGGGAACTGTAGCCCATCTAGAGTTATAGTGAGCACCATGGCCCTGTCTGGGATTATAAAACCCTCCTCCAGGTTGATTCATAAGAGGTTGGTTGGGAATCATTCCAGTAGGAACGTTCTGATGGGGGTTATAAAAATTTCCCACAACTGGAGTGGCTCCAGATTGGGGTTGCCCAAGGTGTGAAACTGACCTCCTCCGGGTGTGAATCTGGAGGATAAAGGTGGATTCGTCATGCCAAACATTTGGTTGGAATCATCACTGAGGAAGGGAATGCCTCCCATAGTAGGAGTCGTTTGAGGGATCTTGAGAGCCACCAAATGAGAATGGAGTATAAGGAGGAGTACTTGTGCCCCCAAGTCCAATGCTAGCATTAAGGCCAACAGTCAAGATGGAGTTTGAAAACTGTGAAGTAAAACTTGGAATACCATAGGGAAAAGGACAAGAGGCCATAGGGATGGACTGAACATTATAGCCCGGTGAGTGACCAAGATCCCCAAATGGGTTTGTGGCAATAGATTGAGCATTCACTATAGGACGGTTAGTAGTGATGATAGGTGCCTCCAACACTACAACCATTGTGGTTGCAGGAGTCTAAGGGGTGCCATTAACTATAGTAGGTGTGGGAATCAAAGGGCTCCCAGTATTATGATGACTCGGCTCAGTACTAATCCTTGTAGAATCACTAGTCTGAAAAGTGGAGGTGTGTGTACCACGTCTAATAAATCTATGCCTTTTAGAAGGGAAAGACTTGAAATCCGGTGGTAACTATAATAAGAAGTGGGACTGGCGGGGAAGCTAGTCCGACTCCATGATGACTTAAGACTCAAGATATAAAAACAAATCCTAAGGCCAATTAGTAATCAAAGAGCACACCAAAAATAATCAAACAACCAATATGCACACAAACGAGATAAAGTGGTTGAAAGGGACCTCCCTCCCTAAAGTAGGTATGTCTCTCCCAAGAGGGGCTTGAGACTCCCTGCTAAAGATCGGAGGTAACAGAATCAGTTATAAGGGCCCTCGTGGACTTAACAACCAGTCGGTCAGATCCCCCCGGAGAGGTAATCCTCCATAAAGTATGTGTGTTGTCCGACCCTTATCTGACCCAGGGTACCTGCAGAATAACCCATGCAAGTAACCTATGTGGAACCTAAGTCAAGAAACTAAGAAACCATTGTATAACCGATGCACAGACGAGCATTCGTAAGTCAGTTCCACCGTATGGGAAAGGTAGCAAAGCCTGAAACCTTGAAATCACCGCGTCTCACGGAGGTTATGACACTAAAAAGATCCCCAAATATGAATAGATCCCAAGAAATATCTTTGACACTAAGAGGGTATCGGGGGGATATCCCTTCAACCGACCTCGCGTGACCTCGTGATTAACTGTAGTGTAAATGGAGACTTTTGATATTACCGATTATACAATGGATTTCTCCACTCCCTTAGTCAGACACATATGTTGATTTAATAGCCTTGGATAAGTTTACTCACAAAATCATATTCCAAGGAACTAAATCCTAATCTATTTTGTGCACCCTAGAAAATAAAATCGTTACTAATCAATTTTAAATTATAGCGTTAATTTTAATGGTTGTGCTTACTCAAAAGGTATGGTGGTGAAACTAGTGATGTTGTGGCTCCTCAAGTAAAGTAAATATGAATGCAATGCAAAGTCCTAACTTCAATTTTCAACGAATGATATACTTCTTAAAACAATCCAATTTTCAATTTCAACTATGCAATTCTATATAAAAATGCAATCTTTCTTTACATGCACTAAGCTATATGACAGAGACTCAAAATATCAGAATGCCAATCAATGTAAAATGCCTAATAGTTTTGTATTTTCAATATAAGAAAAATGAAAATGCATGGACTGAACAACAAATTGATATATAAAGACTCTATTGTGTATAGAAAGAGACAACTCAAGTAGGATACCAAGGAGCAGAATACCCATCCCAATGTACAAGGACAATCAAAATGAAAATATGATGAGAAAGGAACCACCCAAAAATTCAACCAAAGACAGGTTTCATGTCATCCCACAGACAGTTAACAGTCACTACAAAGACCCAATAAGACTCGTCAATAATCAAAATCTACCCAACAACCACCAAACCTAGCAAATATGCAAAAGAGGTTGATGTACGCGACTGTTCAAGGGAAAAGTGTGTATGTACACAACTTGTAGATGGACAGAACATGTATATACGTGTCTGTCAAGCAAAAACCCACGTATGTGTGTCAAAAACACAGCTAGGCAAAGGAGAAGGATGAAAGACTCAAACCCAGAGTGAACAAAGGTTGTTAAGCAATGATACGACAAGAAATGCAATATGAACGGGAGCAATCTAAGGATAAAAACACTCCAAACCCCGAAAAAAGAAGATTCAATCCCCAGTATGGTCGCCAATTCTGTTGCGAGGAAAATCTCTTTATGGCTAGGGGAAAACCACAACAGACAGAAATGACTGCAGAAATCAACTCTATTCTCAAGTATGCTATGTTATCACCCCATAATTTATGGGAATCATCTTATGACTATTATCTGTATCAAATGTTTATTGCAAAATTTATTTTTCATTTTGCAAAAAGATTAGTGGATTGGTTCGCAGTGGTAAAAGTTTAACGCTGGTGAGCGAAAAACAAAGTTGGTTTGTTCGCCAAAATTTGGTGAATTTGGCAGAATTTAAAGATGGCCCCCCTTGAAGTTTTATGAATTAACTAACAAAACTTTCACCAAAAAAGAATATATTGGCCTCGGGCCAACCTCCCAAAGCTCGACACCAACGTATAAGCACCGATCAATAGACCTACAGCAAACATAAACCAAAGTCAGCATGCAACCTCAACACCAAACCCCAACCATCGGGCTCATTTCATTGATATGACATTTAGCTGTTGGTTTATTTAAGCGCCTGAAATTCAATTCACTACTCAAATGTGAGAATTTGCCCGCTGAAAGTTTATAAAATATATATACATAAAGAGCAGCGTTTTGACAGGTGTTGAAACGAATGAAAGGTGTCCAACGCAGAAATACATGCGTGCCTAAAAGGAGAATTCGCGTATCAGGTGTGCTTATGAACCCTAATTTGTAATGAGAATGTTGCTCTGGCAAAGAAGGCAGAGTCTTCTTCAAAGAATACCACAGAAGTGATCTCCGGAAAAGATAGCAAAGGTGAACCCTCTGAACCTCTTGTTACTGAAGCGCCTATCAAGAAATGACAAAGGTAAAGGCTCTGTCAGTGATCAAGATGTTGTCGAATCTATGGACGAAGGGACAATGGACAAAGAGGAAAGCCATCTGGAGGTCGCTCTCGTTTTGGATGCGTTTGATTCAGCGATTTCATATCATCTTTCTTCAATGGTTTCCAGCGTGTTCCTACGCATGACTTGGAGATCGATTCATACATATTGGTCCGGGCTGTTGAGGTTGTACCCGTCGATGGAGATTCCTAGGGGTGCAAGAAACTTGTATAGTTCATTTGATGCTGGCTTCTTGCTGGTGTTTAGAGTGTCTACAGTCCTGCGAGGTGTAGTTTGTTATCCAGAAATATCAGTGCCATATTTCTAATGCAAATGACATTGCGCCTAATGTTAATCTGACAAGGATCCCCGTTTAGCAGTAAAGCTTGGTACCATCACGGCAGATCTAGAAACTGCTGATGTTTATTCTTACCCTGAGGATGAAACCGTTGAAGATCCCCTGTTAGCTCAACATTTATCATTTTTTGGTATC
>ML780316.1:184640-203870 GCA_009831015.1 Picea engelmannii | reverse complement strand
GAATTAATGTACCAACATTTAGCATCAAATCATACATTAGTGATCTAAGTAAGTATACTTTCAAGCAGATATGTGGTTGGTTTGATGGAAAATATTGTTTATATTAAGAACATATAAAACATTCCCCTTGAATGGATGGGTAATTTCTTATCTGATTCAAACCCTTGTTAAAATAACCCATACTACAAATCAAATTAAGGTTGTCACCAATATGAGTTTGTGTACCTACAAAAAAAACAATAAAATATCTCCAAGGTTTGATAGGATAGGATAAATAACTAAGGAAAAATTTACAAAACCTTGTATGCTAACTTAAAGTTATTGATGGAATTCGTCCAACAAGAAATTTAGATAAAAATTTGTCATTTAAGCTCAAAAAATTTAGAAAAAAAAAAGTTGGTGGGTAAAATTTTATTTGGTTTTTTTACTAAAGGATGGTGAAAGAGGGCCTACCATTGGGCCATGGTGTCTCTCAATTTTGAAAATGTATTGGTTGAATACTGTTAGTGTTTTCCCTCACCATGAGGCTAGGGGAAAAACATTAATCTAAAGATGAATCAGAGTATTATATTAAAGGGGGTTGAATCATAAATACAACAAATAACCAATTGCATGTAAGGGTTTTCTACGAAAATAACCAAGTAATAAGAACAAATTTACTTAATCTTTTTCCCAAATATTTTCCCAATATGTTTATAAAATTCAGAAAGCCAAGAACATAGAGCAAGCTCCTACCTCCTTGGCTAGTATTCATGTGCATGAAACTTTCTCCACATCAACCAATAACTCAATTAATCTCCTCAACGAATAGCACATCCAAAAAAATATACAATAGTAATATCTCATTTCTTTATTCTCCCATGAGATACAATGGGGAAATTATTCTTTTATAGGTGAGAAGTCTCCTCAATTATATTACAAAACCATGTGCTAACACAAAAACCATGAGCTCAAACCATTTACTTTAATAAAACCATGAGAAAAATAAAAGAATAATAATTTGCATGGATAATTTACTCATGAAGTACAACATCCATTTAGAAAGGGTCAAAATATAATAAAGTATAGCTCCAAATAGGTGTTCCCTTTCTAGAAGCTTCCAAATGCTTTACACATATGGCTTCGAAATGCAACGATAATTTTTGTGTGGCAAATTCCAACAGTAGTGTAACTTGGTCAATTTTTTCCTGATTTTCTATTATGACCCAATTTCAAAAATACCGTGGAAATTATGCATCTAATTGCATTTGATTGGTGGAGTTCTAGGTGCTCTATCAAAAGATAATTGTCCCTAAAATTGGTTGCCCTGAAAAAAGTGCTAAAATCACCTCATAACCACCTCTAACCACCCACATCTGTGAGAATATTCCTCCAAGTGGCTCATGCATGCTCCACATGCTAACAAATGTACAAAGTGATCATGCGACATCCTAGCCATTTTCCACCTCTCATGTGTGACGATGTGGAATCCATGTCATGGCCCAATGCATTGTCATGGATATCGAGGCATGGTACATGTATCTCAATGTACAATACCCACTCGAAATAAGGGGTCTAGACTCGTAGCCAGTCATCAATTGGTGGCACTTGGTGACAATATCTTAAAAAAACATAAGAAAATTGGTTGATTTTAATACTTTCCTAAGTCTTACCTAGGGGGACATTATTAACCAATATAAATTAATCAAATCATAAGAAAATACCGTAGTTCCTAAGTATTTAGGTGAAATATAGGCAATTAATGTGTAATATTGACAAAAGGGAAGGAGAATAATTCCATGTGATGGCCCTGAAAGTATTAGATGTGAACATGTTGCATTTTTTCATGTTTTCATTCATCTAGCTCATTTTGGATAGGAATTTTTTGTAATATCCTTCCAGAGGGAGCTTATCATTGAGTTATCATCCTTGGCCCATTTCTTACTACCTGTTTTAGCCTTTTTCTTAAATGTTAATTTTATTGAACAAGTCTCTATTCTTTATATATTCTCTAGACAACCAGGGAATAGGGTCATTGGTCTTATAGTGAGGGGCATTGCTCAAGTATTATTTTTGGGCTTTTTATTTTTAAATTTTTCTCTTCACTTATTATCCTTAGTGGCTTTATTTGATTCAAGCTTTGACATTGACCTTTCCTTTTGACTTTTGATAAATCATACATGACAGGATGCAATTTTTTTTTTATGTGGATGGAATCAAATGATACTAGGGAGATGGAAAGTGGTTAGCATGGTTAGGATATGGACAAAGAAATCTAGTCTAAACACCTAGTAGTACAAGTTAACCAAGGAAAAGGCACACTTCTAACAAAAAATATGTTCCCCAAAGTACTATGAGGCAAGCAATAAAACTATGTACATTATGTAATGCTAATTGATAATCTTTAGGTGCTTACAACTTCATGACATGAAAAAGGTTATATCATCATGTCCAAATAATTGTTAATACATGAAATGTCAATGGAGTAAACTGGACCATACCATACTACATTAAAGTGCATCTGTCATCAAAGGAGCGGGACTGGACTGAGCTACATCACATGTGACCTAGCATGATCATGTATCAATGGAGAAAAAGGAAGGAATATGTTTGAATATAACAAATAGATGCATGATATCCCATGCAATAAGCAACATGACATCCTTGCGAGGGTATCCAAATGTCATTACCCCCCAAAGGGTAACACTTACTTATACTTACTTAAAAATCATTTCCAACTATATTAAGCCATTAGGAATCTTGTTATCATCTCCCAAATCCTCTACCCCATCTTAACCATATGCCTCTTCCAAACCCCTCCAATCAAATTTGTTATTAGCAAATTCTTCCAAGTTGTTGATAAATATTACCACTTGTTAATCATCTTGGAAAAAATTTCAATGTTCGATGTTATGTAGTATTGAATGCATATAAAGAACATCCATTTTGACCTCCCCTGATGTAAGTATTTTGTAATATTAAGAGGTGGTAGAGGCTACATATAAAGCATCATCTTGGTGGGTTTTCTCCCTTGGGACAAAGTCAATTAAGACGACATTGAATGAGTTCATGATGTCTCACACAACAACTTTACCGACCTATCATTTATTTCCTTAAAGTGACTTTTCACTTGAGACATCACCAAATATAAATCTCTTATCACTTGTATAACCTTTATTCCCATTTCAAAAACCAACTAAATTCCTAGGAACAAGGCCTCATACTTAGCAACGCTATTGGTGGATTCAAATTCTAAATTGTAGGCAAAGCTCATTGTATCACCAAGTGCAAAAATAAAAGCAATGCATGTAACAGTTCCATATTGTGAATGTGGCCCATCAGAGTGCATATTCCATATTTCATCCTTTGCTCATTTTACTTCTTCTTTGATCTATGGGGATAATGAATGTGAGAGGATAGTATAATTACCCATGTCATCATCTAATGTACAAAAAACTCATTCATATGTTCATTAAGGTCCTCTACATGAAACCTACGAAATATTTCCCTATATAAAGTGATAAAGGTTCATTCACAAGTAGGAAAGGTTGCATAAGAAAGATCCATTTGCAAAATACCCCCTAAATTAGTAGCCCACTTTTTGAATAATAGCATTCTCCAAGAATCCAAAATATCTATTACAACCTCCATTAAGATCAATATATCTGAATACACAACCTACCTAACATGCAAGTATATAATGAAGACAAACACTTTAATTCCCTTGCATCCATGGCACATACATTTCTATGTGGTTGAGTAGTTGTAAGACTTGATTGTTGCATTACCTTCAATGGCATGACATTAGTTGAAACCCATGAATCTAACATGAAATTATGCAATAACACATCATTAACTTGTAATAAAATGTAAAAGGGACTATGACTACCATTTCCCCTTCCTTGGTTCATATTTTGCAAAACTATGGGGGGGTGTTCGGAAGGGGCTTCATTTACTCCACTCCATCCTAAAAATTTCTTAGTTCTCTCTCTTAGTGATGGTACCTTCAAGATTTCAATCAATGGGACACTTACATGACCTTTTGTGAAGTAAGACTCAATGTCGATATTTATATCATCACATGCACTTGACGTTGAGAATCCCCCACTACTTGTTGGATGCATTGGTTGTTTATCTCTTTAGGAAAATTGAGGTTGTTGTTGAGGTACACTTGTTTGTTGTTTGGGAGTGCTAGGTCCTTTTTGAATGGGTTTACCCTTTCATTAGAAATTTATCCATCCCTTTTCTTGAAGTTTCTTCCTTATCTCTTCTTGAGATGGTTTTGGGGAAAAGGTTTTAGCAATGGTGGTGACATAAAGACTCATTTCCTTGAGTTGTTTCATTCACTTATCAGACACATTAGATATAATAATATTTATAGTGTCTACCCATTCATATACATAATTGTTGGTATCAACCCCACTTGGTTCTTTCGTATTATCCTCACTTGCTTGAAAAAAACCTTTGCAATGAGACAAGTTTCTTGATTGTGAGGTTGTTCACAAGGATTGCACCAAGGTAAAGATTCATCGTCCACTAAGTTGATGTTGTTTTTAAGTAAAAATAGAAATCTTTGGTTTTGACTAGATCTCATTCCTTGTAGAGGTCTAACATATCCCATCCACCACTTCCCCAAGTGGATATATGTTCTATTTGGATTACCTCTCCAAATGCACAAGTCTATTTTGAACAAATGTGTTGTTCTGGGGAAAATTAGCCTCCATTTGTTTTATAGCCTTAGTCAAAGTTGTCATAGGGTCAACAACTGGATCAACAATATTGATTGTCCTTGGTTTCGTTTCAACTCTATATGTGGATTCTTGAGTACTAAAAGGTTCTATCTTAGAAGATGTCATGTTATCCTTAATTCTACTAGCCCATTCTTGAGTTTGTTTCAAGGTAATTGGAAATTTATCTGTCAACATGAAACCAAACAATCCTTCAAAGGAGTTAGTGTACTGAAGAATGATGGAATTATCCCTTGGTTTGATGTTATCAAGAATTCACTCTACCAATTTTCTAAATCTATCATCGAATTCCCTAACTGTTTCATTATCATTCTTCTTCATTTCATGAAGTTTAGTCAACATCAACCTACCATACTTTCTTATATCCCATCTCTTTATAAAGGCATCATGGAAGCCTTGCCATTTTTTTTATAATACCATCAAGTAAATTCCTATACCAATATTTTTCATCTTCCTCTAAAGATATGGAAAACAGTTTCATGACCACATCTTCATGCTCATTTGGAATGTAATGTTCACCATGGGCTTCATAGAAACTTGTTATATTTGATGTAATGACAATGTTTCCTGAAAACTTAGGGAGGAATTTTTCATACTTTTTAGGCATTCTATGTGGGGATCCTTGAATCCTATTCATATCCAAATATTTAAATGAATTTCTAACCCATGGTTGATTGGCCATCATGAAAAGGGCTCTAATATCCTCAGGGATTTCAAGGTTGTGATCTAAAGAAGATTGAGAAATCCTCTTGAACCTCCTTCTAAAGACTACTTTTTGTTTTGAGTACCTATGAAAAAGTGGTTGGTTAAAACCCCTTGTAGAGTATTCACCACCCTTGTTTCCTTCTCGTGGAGTTGTCAGATGAGTGAATTGATCAATTTGTTGAGGTTCTACTCATCAAAGTTTTTGAAGCTTATATTTGTAATAACCAGGGAATGGACTTTGTCCCTGGAAACGACACCAAAATGTTACCAATCAAACTCTCAGTTTATGAAAAAAACCAAACCATAAGTGTGAAATCCTAAAGGAAACTTAGGCTAGCCACCACTATCACCTAAATGGAATATTTTTTTTCTCTTTAGACTAAGAGGTTCCTAGTCTAGGGGGAATTCCCTATGAATTAACCAAATCCAATTATCTCCTAAAGGGGGCCTTCCAAGAGCCAATCTAGGAAGATGAGAGCCCAGGAAAGGATAGCAAAGATTTGAGAGATAGTTAGGTTACCTTCACACAAAAATCACCTAAGGTGCAATTAACCTCGTGAAGACGGGCGCCCTTTAAAGGAGCTAAAACAAAGATTATGCATATGCCTTATATACCACAAGTATTTCCCACTTGCATTTGACACCTATGCGATTCCATAGAAAAATTAATATGTTGACCACTTCATAATAGACAGTCGGGGAGAATAGTCATGGGTCAAGACTATGCATATGGACACGAAATATAGGATTAAGTCCTAATCCCGAAGCTTTAGATAAATTGATGTCACCCCAAGGACTTGCAACTTAATCCAAAACCTTTGTACATGATATAGTCCCATCAAACAAATGAAGAGGAGAATCTACCCCACTTGCTCAGGTTGACCTTGTGTTGAACGCATATCTTAGATGCACTTTCCTAGAAAGCACTCCTTTCTACTAATGGATTTGCTTGATATGCTTGATTATCAATGGTGAACATTTGGACTTTTTGAATTCAATTAATTTACAAATCACTCAAGTGTGATGCTCGAATTGAATGTGATCTGTTTAATATTAAGTTTAACTCAATATTACACCATAAATTTGTCGCAATGAGATAACCATGTCCAAATGAAATAAATTGCTCAAGAATCATGTGCCAATGAATAATGAACATATAAAGATTAAGAGTCTAAATGTGTCTTATTACCATATGTAAATAAAACCATAAGATTAAACATGCTAATGAATTTTGTAGATGAAGGCAAGTTATGCCAATATGTTTATTTAAATTGTCAAAGTGAAATCATAAAGCATTAAACATTTAGCAAATTATTCCATCGCCATTAAATAGCAAGCGTGAGATCAAAGTAAATGACATGTTTTATGTTTAAGAAATTCTTGAAAGGTAATCAACATACCCAAAGTATCCAACAAATGATTAGAAAGTTATAAGTTATTAGAGACCATGCATCCAAGAATTATGAAAATTGTTTCAAGAGACAAAGTATTGGATTTCCCAAAGAGTGTATGATTATGAGTTATGTTTAAATTCACCACCAACTAATATCATTAACCATGAAACAATGAGTTATCCAAAATCAAAAGTATGCCAATTAACCATGCTAATTTCATAATTTAGAGTTATGTTTAAATTCACCACCAACTAATATCATTAACCATGAAACAATGAGTTATCCAAAATCTAAAGTATGTCAATTAACTATGATAATTTCATAATTATTCTAAATTAATTTACTCATAGATCAACACCTTAACGAAATGATTATGAATTGATTTTAGAAACCATGACTAGATCGTCAAGTGCTGAATTTTGAGATTAAACCTTTAAGTGCATGAAATTAACTATCTGGAGTGAAATTGTGAAATTTTCTTAGCGAAATAAAAGGAAAGAAATCAAAGTTGTCCTTAAATACAAATTTATTGCATGAAATCCACTTGTAAAGGTTATGAAAATGCTAGAAAGGTTATGAAAATGCTCAAATTTCCACAAAACGATCTGCTAGAAAGGTTCTGATTTTAGGCAAACTTAATAGAAACTTGTAATCATCAACACATCAATTTTTCTTAAGTGAAATTTTTGGATATGTTAGGAATAATTTAGAAAGCAAAGAAACGTCTAGATCCAAACATTTAAGTGCAACGACCAAAAAATGTGAGCCAATAAACTATAAATTTTCCATCAAAGTGCTAAAATGTAAACTATAAATTTTCCATCAAAGTGCTAAAATGTCTGTTAGATATGTCCTACTAACTTAATGAAATTACCGGATCTAAAATCTCTCTCTAAAGAAATAATATTAGCAAATAGCAAAGGGTTACTCTAAGCAAATTATCAATGATTAAACCAAATAAAGCATAATTTTTCCCTATTATCCCCTCACACCTAGGGGTAATTAGAGGAGAGTTTTTCTCTGTGATACACATTACATACATCAGTTCCAATGATGACATTTTGTATTCTCCATATACAATTTCTTATAGATTCCTTCCCTTTTATGCTCATCTCACTCACATTAGATGATACGGTGCATGACACACATGAGGTACCATGTTCTGACACTTCATACTGAGTGATAATGTTCAATGTTTTAGGCATGAAAATAGTGATCAAGGATCGAATTGGATTATAGATCATGATGCTTTGAATTTATACGTGTTTTCTTGTTTCACCTTGGTGGTCATCATCATCTCCTAGTCAAGTGTTGTCACTCTTGGGAAAAGTTGTACTATTGGGGGCCTTGATAGGGGTAACGTGTCCATATCATAATCCATATGTAACACACTCCATCTCTCCCATATATGTTTTCATTTCTTTTGGGTTAGTTGTCATATGTCACCCATAAAGGTGTGTGCCTTATAATCCCATGAKAAGAAGSAGCTAGAATGCTCGAGGTTGATGTAATTTGGTATACATAAATAAAATAATAATAATAATAATATCAAAAGAGAAAATGTTATAACTCAAAATGCAACGAAAAAAAAAAAAAAAGGCAAAGTGAAAAAACCAAGAAAGAATTATGCATGAGCTCTACCCCTTCGATAAAAGGTCATCACTGCAAGTCCTATGCAATGAATGCATACCTAACAAAATGACTTAGCAAATGAAAATCAAAAGCCAAAAAATGTTAAATGAATAAATAAAAATGCAAATAGGGGTTTSGAAATATTTGTTGTYAAGGAAAGGGTAATTCATTACCTTAGCACTCCCTCATACAAATGTGCTCATGAGAATGACTATCATACATAACTTTTCATGACCATGCCACYACCCATGACGTAAACCCCAAACCATACCATATGTTATTAAACATACTCCTTGATGGATGCCTTGGGATATACTCCTTATCCTAGGCATTGGTACACCTAATAGGGGTTAATAATAATATTCCCAAACCTAAACTTGAAAAATTGTATAACTTTATGAGCTGGTGTGAATTTTGAAGAGGATACTTAATGTGATCTATCTAGTGGCTTTTACATTGACATGAATCACTTTATATGTTTTGTTTTACTTGTGCACATGCCTCTGAGTTTGATGGATACATTGGACTTCATGAGCCCCTCCTTAGATGATGGATTTCACATGTCTACCCACTTGATCGATGCCTTGGTATTTTGGAGGATGTTGAGGGGCTACTAGAACACTTGATGAAGGTCGTCCCACTACTTGAGAGAGGTCATCCCACTTATTTGGGAGGAAATTGATCCTTTTAATGACATGGATCCTTTGTTGAGACACCCTAGAATCCATGGGGTATGCATTGACCCTTTGACGATGGCACGTTGCACCTTTACATGATAATTTGACACCTTTTGATGGTACGTTGCACCTTTTTATGGTACATTGCACCTTTTGATGAGACATCACATCTCTTGGGAATGTTATGTCACTTGAATATGAAACATTGCACCTATTCGAGGGAACCTTTCACTTTTTGAGCCCCCTACACATCGCTTTGCAGTGAGTTGTCCACTTTATGAGGTCATTTATGCCACATGTGTGGCCTCTGGCATGCATTTATGATGGACTATTTGGAATTAGAGCATATTTACTTCATTTTGAAGGTTAGGGATCTTAGTGACCTATCCACTCTTGTATCATGGATATTTTATGTTTTGTTGCATTATCTCTATGGTTTGTGAGAGATAAAGACATTATGTTATGTTTTGGGGGCTTTTAATGGATGATAAGGGTGCTTGATCTCTCATATAAATAAGAGAGGAACTTCTCACTTGTAAATAATTGCTACTTGTGGAGAATTATCACTACTTGTCTAATGCTTCTTCTCTCTTATGCAAATCACCATGGATGGCTAGTTAGAGCGACCTTTTGAAGATGATGTCTTGTGGATCCTTTTACTTCTTCCTGGATGTTCATTGTTAGGGTTTTTATGGATGAAATATTTTTTGAGTAAGTGGTCTCACTTTATCCTTTGGTTTTGTTTATGAATGAATGTAAGTGTAATGATGTTTCTCAAATAATGGTTGTGCGTTCTCTTATTTCTTTCTTGAGCAAACCCTTCTTATCAAAAAAATTTGAAGGTTACTTGTGAATAAACTTCCCTTGAATTATCTTTGAATTCCTAATAAGAGACTAGGAGGATCTTCCAGGTTTAGTAGTGAACAGTTATAGATATCACCAAATATCCACTTGCATCTCTTCAAAGGAATCCTTAATTGAACCCATATGCCCAAAAAATATAGTAGGCACTAGTCTTCTCCCAATAGTCCATCATAAAACTTAAATTTCAATATGTATTTATTGTTTTAGAGTTAATTTAGGGTTTGATAACAATAATATATTCATTTTCAACCATAAAAATGCTAGACGTTTTGGTTTTTATGTAGATGCTTCACTTGAAAATCATATTTAAACCCTAAAATCATTTTGTTGATTTGTATTTCAGCCTGATTAGGGTTGGACATATAACGTTTCTTGGTTTTTATTTTCATCTATATTATAGGACTTTGTTGGTTGTCTAAAACCCTATTTTAATCCTTTATTTAACCCCATTTTTCATTGGCTTATTACGTGTTCAATGGATAGAATTATTGATGCTATTATAACTTGTCTTGTTCTTGTAATTTATTATCTTTTGTACAAGTTTCACAATAGCCCTTAGTATTTTCTTGATTTCTAGTGTTTGGGGATCACCTTGCATCAATTATTGACTTGATAAACCTTCTAAGTTTCCCTAGAGTACCTCAAACCAAATTTGTAATTGACTTGTACTAGCCACCTATACCTTAATATGTTTAACATATCTTATTGGTGGTATTTGGGTAGATACTTAGGTGGACTTAGACTTGATTTTTTCTTTCCTTAGGAGTCATAATCCCTATCAGGGAATCTTCCCTTGTGTTGTATTCAATACTTCACTAAAAATAGGGAAGTCATTGCCTAGGTGACAGTGGTGGCATCCTCTGATGAATTGAGTATGTCTCCTTAGATATCTGAAGTCTATGCTTCAAGATTTTTTATGACGAGAAAGAAAAACCTTATCTAAGTGTACTCATATGATGAATCCATTGAGGGAAGAACCCATTTTTCCTATGCAAATTTTAAAGACTATGTGCTTGTGAGGTGAAAGAAGCATCATTGTATAGGTATTTGAGATTCACCTTGGTGACTCCACACATACATGTTTTTTATGAGGTGTCATCTCCTATTTTCAAATTTCATATCAAGTCATATGTTAATTAAGAGAATATGGCACCATGGGAACTTAATGAAATTTATTGTCCTCTTGATATTAAGGATATTCTGGGATAACCAAACAAGCTCCCTCCAAAATGGGAAAATAATATTCCAAAGTTTGACAGTGATGATCATTGTGATATTTTGCATGTCTCGTCATTATTGAAGCACGTTTTAAAGCTCAATGAATTACATGAACATGTATTAATAATATTATTTGTACTTTCTTTGGAAGAAGATCAAAGGAGATGGGTCAAATATTGCACTGGCCCAAGGAAGATAACATCTCTTGCAAGTTTGATCCGAGTCTTCCTCAAATATTGGGTTCCCTTCTACCAAGAGTATTAAGGAATCATTGAATAAATTATGACAACTTTGCATGATTATGATGTTAAAAAATCTCAATCCCCAACACCTAGATACTTTACTACCTATTGTATTTCCTTGTTGATAAATAAATTTCAGCACACAATAAAATATACTGGATGGAAATAAATAAAACAACGAAAGAAAAACTGGAAACCAAGCTTCACGCAACACACAAAAATTATGCCCTTCAAATCAGATTTTCATTAATAATGACTCCAAGATTACAAGGGCTCCCTTACTGGGAAAATGGTCCACTGAGGAAAAATATAATTACAGCAAACCTGACAAATCTGGCCCTGAAGAAACCCTATGCTCGATCTGCCCAAATCTTCCTGTTGAACACTCATATCTACACTAGATCTCCCTACTGGTCCTCGGATCTACAATATCTTCCTACTGATACCTCAAATCTGCACTAGATATGTCCACTGGTACCTCATCTCTACACTAGATATGTCTGTTGGTAGCTCAAATCTATTAGATATGCTTGTTGGTACCTCAGATCTGCTAGATATTCCAGCGGGTACCTTAGATCTACTAGATTGTTCCACTAGTACCTCAAATCTACTAGATCTTTCCACTGGTACCTCAAATTTGTTCATTGTTACCTCAGATCTGGTAAATTTTTCCACTGGTACCTCAAATATTCTAGATATGTCCATTCGTACTTCATATCTACTCTAGATCTTCCTACTGGACTCCCCAAAAATCTATCCTTCGATTTATGGCTACTGGGTTTTCTCCTCTTGTTGCACCTTTTCACTTTCCTCCTTTGAAATTGATCTCTAGATGAAATTCCTTTTTCACATATCTGAGATCCCCTTGATTCATAGTCCTTTCTGACTCAAACAAGTGAGAAAAAGTATTTCTTCACTCTTAAGCGGATGACTAAAGAACATGAGCAAAATTCCCTTGTGTCTATGTGATGTCTTGTGTCTTTCTCCTTCACCTAGCCTTGCTTTTATAATCTTGAGTTATGAGCGAATCAAACATAACCCTAATCTCCAAAGTTATTAACAATTGAGATTATATCTCACCTCACTTGAGATCAATGGCTAAGATTCATTTAATTCACTAATTCTAATAACCTTCTCATTTCATTAAATTAAACTCACTTTAATTATAAAAATCACTTTACTTTAATAATTCCTTTAATTAAAGAAAATTACTAAGTTTGAAGGTTTTGGATGAATTCCACATGTCTAGACACTTAGACCTATGCGGAAGTACCTGTCTGATGCTATAAACATCAACACTCCCTCTTAGTGAGGAAGGTACTTCTAGAAGAGCCACCTGGAACCGGTTGTCCCTCTAGTCTTGCACCATGGCATCCCACCAAACCTGCTAGTTTGATGCTTCCTGAACACTGGAAGACTCAGAATCAATGATGCTACTCATTAGCGCCACGAAGTTTGGAAACCTCTTTGAAGGCTTTCTCTCCCTGAATATGCTCCTAGGAGCCTCAACCTACTCTTGAGCATCCCTCAAAGTCTACATGAACCATATGGGTCTCCTAACATAATTGGAAGGGGCTAACGCCTCCTCCCAACCTGAAGGTTAAATCCCTAAATTGGAAGTCTCTGAACATGTTTCTCCCTTCGGAGCCTCTTGTTCCTCATCCTCTGTCATATTATTTGCCCACTGAGAAAAGAAAAAATATAGCCAACATATGCAACCCAACCCTATATGGATCTGTAATGCAACTCATGTAGCTTAGATCTACCCAAATCTGTCTACTACTTTCCACCTTGATTCTTTTATCCTTGGCGATCCCATTGAGTCATAGTCCTTCGTGACTCAAGTACTAGAGAAAAAATCATTTTTTTCCTCTTCAAATGGATGTATTTCTCCACCTTTTCTGAGATCCCCAAGTGGATGATCCACTCTTCATCCCCAACACCTAGATACTTTACTACTTTGTGTATTTCCTTGCTGAAAATTAAATTACAGGACACATAATAAAATGTATTGGCTAGAAATAAATAAAACAATGGAAGAAAAACTAGAAACCAAAGTTCAAACAACAAATAGAAATGTTTCCCTTCAAATCATATTTTCATTAATAATGACTCCAAGATTACAAGGGATCCCTTACTGGGAAAATGGCCCAATGAGGAAAAATAAAAATCACAACAAACCTAGCAACTTTGGCCGTGAAGAAACCCTTTTCCAAATCTACCCAAATTTTCCTACGAAACACTTGGATCTACATTAGATATACATGTTGTTCATCAGATCTGCAATATCTTCCTATTGATACCTCAGATATGCACTAGATCGGTTCAATGGTACATCAAATCTGCACTAGATCTGCCCATTGGTACCTCAGATATGCTAGATCTACCTACTAGTACCTCAAATCTACTAGATCTACCCGTTGGTACCTCATATCTACTAGATCTTCCTGATGGTGCCTCAGATATACACTAGATATGTCTACTCGTACCTGAAATCTACTAGATATGTCCACTGGTGCCTCATATCTACTAGATTTGTCCACTGATACCTCATATTTGTGCTAGATCTTTCCGTTGGTACCTCATATTTTCTAGATTTGTCCATTGGTACCTCAGATGTTTTATATCTATACACTGATACCTAAAATATTCTCTAGATCTTCTTGTTAGACTCCCCCAAAATTTGTCCTTCAATTTCTAGTTGTTGGGTTTTCTTCTCTTGCTACACCTTTTCACTTTACTCCTTTAGAATTGATCTCTAGATGAAAGTCCTTCTTCACCTATCCAATATCCCCTTCAGTAAAAGTCCTTCGTGACTCAAACACTTAAGAAAAAATCATTCTTTGTTCCTAAGTGGATGACTCAAACACATGATCAAAAGTTCTTCTTTGCTCTTGTGTGCTCTCTTGTGTCTTTCTCCTTCACCTAGCCTTACTTTTTATAATCTTGAGTTATGATTGAATCAAACATAACCATAATCTCCAAAGTGATTAACGATTGAGATTAGAACTCACCTCACTTGAGATCAATGCCTAAGATTCATTTAATTCACTAATTCTAATAACCCTAGAATTTAATTAAATTAAACTCAATTAAATTATAAAAAACACTTTACTTTAATAATTCCTTTAATTAAAGTAAATTATTAAGGTTGAAGCATTTGGATGACTTCTACATGTCTATACACTTAGACATGTATGGAAGTACATGATCGATGCTACAAACATCAACATATGAAGAATCATTCCATGATCATATGAAGAATCAATCACAACAAGAGCATATTGATGAAGAGTTTTTTGATATTCCATACTAGAGCCAGAGCCATCTCTTGATCCCATACATGAAAATTTTGATCAAAACTTTGAAGATCAAGCACCTCAAGACTTCGTTGAAGAAAAAGAACATGAAGAAAAGATCCATGAAGGAAGTTATCAAACTTTTGAAGAAGAACAAGAACCCCCTCATGAATCCATTGAAAAATAAGACTTTGATGCAGCACATCATGTTGAAGATCAATTACATAAAGAAGACCCTATTGGAAAGAACATCCTTCCTCGTGAATATGAAAATCTAGTAATCCTTAGTGTTAGCGATATTTGTTGTCATGGGCTCGAGAGCATTCGGGTCTGCAAGTTGCACGAAGTGATCAAGCGCGGCACGGGAGAATCTTCGTTTTTCCAAAGTAGCGAGTCAAGCGAGCGGGCAAAGTGTCTTCGGCATCATCCAAGATTGATGATCTCGCGAACTCGACAGTTCGTAGGATAAAGGCCCAAACATTGGGTGTCTCAAGTCGCGAGGACGTGAGAAGCGAGAAGATGAATAACCATTGGATCTGCACGTGGGATCGCGTATCGGGGCCTCGTAAGAAAATACCCAAGGGATTGGCCGCGAGGATCGCGAGTTTGCGAGGTTGCGAGATTTTGATAGCTGGAGGCAGTGGGGGCCATAGCAGAGTCAGCGAGTAGAATACAGGTGGCACGAAGCCTCGGGATCTCGTCGCGAGAAGTCCTGAAATATTGGTGATAGGATTCGCGAGTCGCGAAGTGCCGAAGGCATCTCAGTTCGGGCCCACGGTATCGTCGAGAAGTGTTTTAAGCCGTCAGATTTGAAGGATGCATGGCGCTCAATTGGGTCGTCTCGGCGTTTCTCCCACCGCAACTCCAAAGTGCAAAAGGCAGCGCTATTATGTTCTGATGCACGAGATGCTGAGAAAGTCCCAGATCCGGGCCCACTAAGGTATTGGGTAAGTTCCAAGCTGTTGGATCTGGGGAAACGCGTGGCGCCAACTCAAGCTATTTCGACACTTCGCTCATCGCTATTCTAGGAAGCATGGATCAGCTCCTCTGTATGCGCAAATGCTGAAAGCATTTTGGGATAGGCACAGGGTCGTGGCCCATGGTCATTTGGGAAGGAAAGGAGCTATGCAAGAAGGGGGCCAAAGGTGCCAAGTCCAATCGCTGAGTGAATCATTTGATCCCCAGGTACCATCTGATGTGATCTCGTTCCCGGCCTTCGCCTGAAGTAAATGAAGGCGAGAAGGGGTAGGTGAAACCTCTCCTCATACATTAAGTGTGAGGTATGGAAAGTCTGGCAAGTGGTCCGCTCGAGAGGATCTTGTTTACCCAGTTCCTCAAAGAAGCCATGCCGAAGTCTACGAAGAGACATAAAAGTCTACACATGCTAGCTCAGCACTTAATAGCTCAGCTACCCTCCCCCTGCAGGGTCCATGCGCAATTAAGGTGGAGACAGACAGAGAAAGACTGCCCGAATTTGACTGAAAAGACACCAAAGCCTTAGGTGTTTAAGCACGCCTCTGTTGGGCGAATTTTCCTGAGTATATAGACTCAGTCCTTGTAATTTTGTAATCTATAGATGGTTGAGCAGAGCTCCCGGTTGTAAAGTTTTAATGAAGCATTGTTTCTTTGGTTATGTATGAACTTTTGAGATTTCTTGCCTTATGAATGCTAGTTTCTTTCATGTCTTCGTTTACACTGTGTTAGAGAAACTCGGAATTGGAGGATCCAGTCGAGCTGTAGCTATTATAGGATGATGTTGTAATGGATCACTGTAATAGTTGTGCTGTCTCTAATCAGTTCTTGTGATTTCCCCAACGTTGAGTGACTTGGAATTGGGGGATCCAGTCAAGTCTTCTCTTCAGTTTCTCGAAGCTCTGAACTAGGAGGATCCCGCATTCAGAGTTTTTCCCCTACAAACCACTGTAATCCTGTTGCCCAGAGCTATTTGTTCATTTTCTACTAAGTCTTCCACCTACCCATCTTTTAATCAACCCACTGGCCGAAGTTGGGATTCCAAACCTCCTTTGTTATTTACATACTAGACCCAGTCCCTGAGTTAGAGTGATACCTCCTCCAGCCATTATCTCCATTCGATCACCCCTTATAAACAAATCGTGACATTAAACTGATGGGCGTCGAGCTCTGCTCCTACAAGCAATCCAGGAGTGACTTCCGACACTAACATTTATGGCGGCGTTGCCGGGGATGAAGTTGAATATTTTCCCTGGGATTGAATGACAACGATTAACTGATTCTGAAGGTGCATCAGATATCATAACTATCGAGATTGCTACTGTGCACCTGGCGACTCCATTGTGACGACTCCATTGGGGAGAACCCGTTGTTTTAATCGTGGCTTTCAGAGGCAGACACACGCGGTCTCATCCACAGCTACCTCTAGCTACACCTGAAACTGATTCAGAAGCGGTGCGTAAAATGGGAAAGAGCTCTGCAAAAGAAGTTCCCATCGCTGAAACAGGTAATACACCATCCCCTTCTGTGAGAACTCCTTTTTCTCATCCTCTGTTTCTTGATAGACCTCCTTCAGAGGTTTCCCGTTTCCTAAATTTTGGGAGTGTTCCTGTTGAGTTTTCCCCTCCTGGTCTGGGACTAGAAGAAGAAATCCTTGTCACTCCCCTCTCCTTTGAAGCTGTTTATTGACAAAGACCCAGGACCATAGAAGATTTCCCTACGCCTAGCTTAACCACTCCTGTGCAAGGAGGAACACCTGTCGACTTGAGCTCATTAGCCTTCTCCTTAAACCCACTCTCATTTCCCGCAGCCCCTTCGCGAACTCCTTCTCCCAAGATCTCCTCCACCTAATATTCCTATGGCTGGTGCTAATCCCCCTATGACCAGAATGGAGGCCACTATAGCCGCTAAGTATGCTCCCCTTGTGCTACCGCAACCTCTCAATGCCCTCCCAGTAGATGGTTACCTCAAACAACTGCCCAGGTTTACAGGTGCGGGGGACATAACTGCAGCAGAGCACCTAGAAGCCTTTTACAGTTTCGCAGATGATAATAACATCATGCATGCAAATGTATGGATGAGGATTTTCGTCCATAGCCTCCAAGGAGAGGCTAGAAAATGGTTTAAGGCCCTACCTCCTGGATCTATTGATGGGATCGAAGCTTTAGATAATGCCTTTTTAAGACAGTGGGGAGATAAGAAAGACTTCATGTATTACATGACAAAGTTTGGTTCTTTGAAGAGAAAGGAAGGAGAGTCCGTCTCTGATTTATCCAAGAGATTCAATAAAATGTACAACAAAATCCCTGCCGAGATAAAACCCTCTGAAGCCTCTGCAAAGATTACTTATGCTAGCGCCTTTGATCCCGATTTATGTCTCTTGTTGAGGGAAAGAAGAGCCACTTCTCTGGCTCAGATGCAAGATGCAGCCGTGGAAGTAGAGTCTAATATATTGGCTGTTGACCGACTCAGGCATGCTGCTAGTAGGAACATATCTAGGCAGAGGCCTGAAGCTGCCTCATCCAGTTCTTCTCCCCTGCCCCTTCAGGCAGATGAGACAACTAGAATGCTAAAATCGCTTGCTGCCAAGATAGAAAGGTTGGAATTAGAGGGAAAGACCATGTACATAAATCCCCAGAACACTGATAATAGAGGTTTCAGACGATCTGATAACCATGGGCCATGGGCCTTCCTGAGGGAACAAAGAGACAAAGACAGAGAAGACCAGAGAATTCAGGCTCCTTTTCAGAACAACTTGGTGGTCGATGAGGAAGAAAGAGAAATAGATGAGCTTGACCCTAAAATCCACTGCTTAGAGGACACTCCTCCTTTTCCCCATCTTACTCAAACAACTTACAAGGAGTCTCTCATGGATAGTCAGCTAAATGAATTGAGCAAGGGGGAGAAGGCTAGCAATGGTCGAGGTAGGTACAACCTGAGGTCCGAACACCTGATATTCCTGAACAGTCCACTAGAATAGAGAAGCCTGCTAAAGAAGTAGCAGATAGTCACAGAGGTAAGAAGGCCCCACCCCTTTCTCCCATTGTCCACAATCCTATCCCCGAAATAAGAGAAATTCCAAAGATTACATCTTCTTTTAATTTTGAGCATGAGATTCAAAAGATCAGAATCCTTGTACCCCTCACCGAGCTAATCAAACATGAAGAATTTAAAAAACGTTTCTCTTATCTTTTGCACTCTGAGGCCTCATCCCCTCCTGCAGACTCCATAAACCTCCAAGATGAAAAGCCCGCAGTTATCCTAGGTCCCATGGTAGAAGACAGAGATGACTCATCCCCTCCCTTCTACACCTCCTTGAACATACATGATAAAGTGTTGCACAATTGTTTAATGGATTCAGGGGCTTCTCACAACCTCATGCCTAAAATCGTCATGGAAGAATTGGGATTAGAAGTCACCCGAGCATATCATGATCTCTATTCTTTCGACTCCAAGAGAGTTCAGTGTCTTGGAGTCATTAAAGACCTGGTTGTGACCCT
>ML780316.1:155232-168315 GCA_009831015.1 Picea engelmannii | reverse complement strand
AGAGTGTCAGAAGCCATGCAGACGCAAAGCTTTCAATGCAGTTTCTTGGTTCCGCTGCTGTTGTTGTTTTGAGTATATGTAGGCATTTTTTCCATTTTTGTATCGATCGATGGTAGAGCAAAGCTCCCAACTGTAAAGTTTCAGCGACATTCTGGTTTCCTGGTTATGCCTCTGTGTTTGAGACTTCCTGGTTTATGACAAACAATCCTTCTTTTTACGTCTTTGTTTCATCTCTTGCCGGAGTGTTCACAGTCAAATGATTCGCGTGGGTTGCTGCATTTGTGTTATGACAAAGGATTTGTCGTGACATTTATGTACTCTCTGGTTCTCTGTGTTTGAATGTAAAAGGGTTTTGCGTTTGAATACATTCTTCTCCAGTCCGTGATGAACTGGATGTTTATTATAGACCTTTGCACCCTTCTTGCATAAGTCTTCCACCTGCTCACCCTTTACTACGACTCACTGTTTGGATTTTATCAAGACCTCACTCGTTCATGCATGCCTGGTTTGGTTTCTGAGTTGATACAATGCTGTTTTGAGTTTTCCTCCATTTGATCACCCTTTAAACAAATCGTGACATTAAACTGATGGGCGTCGGGCTCCGCTCCTGCTAGCAATCCAGGAGTGACTTCCGATAGCCAACAGGTGGGGATCTCATTTATGACATTGATGATGACTATTGAGTCAAAAGTTCATAATCGTTGCCTTTGGAACAACTATCATTTTTATAAAATTTTCATCATCACTTTCGACCATATGTATACAGTAATTATGCAAATTTGTTCCAACCACCTAAGGTTGATTTATCACATCCTTCTCATGGCAATTTTTGGCTATATTCTATGGAATATGATACATATTATTTTGAGCACTTAGAGTTATTTTATGAAGAAAATTTACAACCATGCCTATGCTCAAATGGTGAACATTCATGTGTCAAATCAGATTTAGAGCACCATGATTCACATGTTTCACACATGGAAGCAAGTATTTCGTAGAAGAAATTTACAACCATATTTTTCTTCATCTTGTCCTCAATATTTCATTGGACATACAACTGAGAATTATTTTTTTGGCACTAAAATATTTATGGGGAAAAAGTGTTTTCAACTTATAAATTGTTGTAAGAATTTTTCGCCATGATGAGTATTTGTACCAATTCGTGATTATTTTGCGATTGATATATCCTTGTTTTGGTTCATAACTACGCACAAGAATAAAAATTTTGACCTTGATACGAAGCTAGGGTGGCTTCATTGGTTGTATGATTATGCCTAGAACTTGATTATGTTGATTGTAGTAGTAGGTAGGATAATTGTAGATCATGTTGTGTTTTCTTTGTGCATATTAATTGTGTTTTCTTACTTGCTTTCAATATTGATTGATCATATGCATTTATAATTAGCTACAATTTTGATTTAGTGTTATGATATTTAAAAATTGATCTTCTTTCTTTTTGTTTTACCTTTCATCTACCAAGGGGATCGTATCACCCTACTCATTTTTATTAATGGTTTTATGTTAGAATGTAGTAGAAGATTTTTAGGTTTGATACTGAATGCATGTCTTGGATTTCTAGAGATTGTTAAGGTTCTCATGCACTCTACGGTGAGCACATGTCCCCATGTTCGAGACAGATGTTACTCCCTCACAACTATGGGTAACTAGAGGACATTGTTTCTCTATGATCCACATTACAGACAAAAACTGTGGTCATGGCATTCTGGATTCTCCACAAATAGCTTCCCCAAATGCCTTCCATTTTATGCTCAACTCACTCACATCATATGATATGGTGAATGAAAAATGTGAGGTACCATGTTTTGACACTTCATATTGAGTGATAATGTTCAATTTTTAAGGCATGAAAATAATGATCACAAGTTGAATTGGATTATGGATCGTGTTGCTTTGAATTTATCCCTTTTTCCTTGTTTCACCTTGGTGGTCGTCATTATCTCCTAGTCAAGTTTTGTCACTCTTGGGAAAAATTGTACCATTAGGGGCCTTGGTAGGGGTAACATGTCCATATCCTAATCTATATGTAACATATTCAATCTCTCCCATCTTTGTTTTCCTTTCTTTTAGGTTGGTTTTCATATGTCACCCATAAAGGTTCATGCCTCATAATCTCATGAGAAGGAGATAGAAGGCTTGAGGTTGATGTAGCTTAATAAACATCACCCAAGTCCTATGCAACAAATGCATACCTAACAAAAGGACTTAGAAAATGAAAATTAAAAGAAAAAGAAAATTGAATGGATAAAGAAAAAGGAAAATAGGGGTTTGGAAAGACACGGTGATGAGGAAAGGGTAACTCATTTCCTTAGAGCTCCCTCATACAAAGGCACTCATGAGGATGAGTATCATACATAACATTTCATTACTATGCCACCACCAATGAATTAAACCCCAAACCATACCATATGCCATTATACACATACTCCTTGATGGGTGCCTTGGGAAATACTCCTTATCCTGGGCATTAGCACATGTAATAGGGGTTGATAATGATCCTCCCATACCTAAACTTGGAAAATTGTATAACTTTATGAGATAGTGTGAAGATTGAAGAGGATAGTTAATGTGATCTATCTAGTGGATTTTACATTGACATGGCTCACTTTAATATGTTGTACTTGACTTGTGTACATGCCTTCAGGTTTGATGGATACATTGGACTACATGATCCCCTCCTTGGACAATGGATTTCACATGGCTACCCATTTGATTGATACATTGGTCCTTTGAAGGATGTTGAGGGACTACTAGCACACTTGATAGAGGCCATCCCACTACTTGAGAGAGGTCGTCCCACTTATTTGGGAGGAAATTGAGCCTTTTGATGGCATGGATCCTTTGTTGAGATACCCTATTACCCATGGGGTATGTGTTGTCCCTTTGATGATGGGACATTGCACCTTTACATGATGATTTGACACCTCTTGATGGGATGTTGCACCTTTTGATGATGATGTGGCACCTTTTTATGAGACATCACATCTCTTGGGAACGATATGTCACTTGGATATGAAACATTACACCTCTTGGAGGGAATGTTTTACTTTTTGCACTCCCTACACATCACTTTGGAGTGATTCATACACTTTATGAGGTAATTCATGCCACACATGTAGCCTCTAGTATGCATTTATGATGGACGATTTGGGATTAGAGCATATTTACTTCATCTTGAGGGTTGGGGGTCTTAGTGACCTATTTACGTTTGTATCATGGATATTTTATGTTGTGTTGCCTTGTCTCTAGGTTTTTTGAGAAATAAATGCATTATTTTATGTTTTTTAGGGATTTTAATGGATGAAAAGGGTGCTTGATCTCTCATATAAATAAGAGAGGTGCTTCTCACTTGTAAATTGTTGCTACTTGTGGAGAATTATCATTACTTGTCTACTACTTCTTCTCTCTTATGAAAATCGCTATGGATGGCTAGTTAGAGAAACCTTTTGGAGATGATGTCTTGTGGATGATTTTACTTCTTCTTGTGTAACACTCCCAACCACCTGTTGGGAAATGTCACTTGAAATTATAAAAAATAAAATAAAAAATTCTCACTATGTTTCTGATAGTCAAAATTTACCATACCCAAGCATAGACCTACTGGGCTATGGAACACAGAGCTCTTTGCGAAGAATCATACATATAAACTTAAACAGATAATATGCATTCTACTAATACACAAATTAATGCGGAAATCACAAAAATATTCTACAAACAACTTACAGAGGCAATATTATAAATATAAAGACATGTACAGGATACATAGCATAAAAATTAACAGAGAAATGGTATTTACATTTTTATGAAGGTTGCCAACTGCGTGCATGCCTTCCATGAACCTCCCAACCTTAGACAACGTTTCTCATCACTCTCAGCAATGGGTCACCCCCGAGCTGGAACTAAACTCCACCCAGAGTAAAGGTAATCCCAGGCTAGGATGAGGTTACAAGGTCTCCAGGAAGGATTTTGTCCCCAAGAGTCTACTCACATCGAAAACTTATAGTCCCTCATTCCCCACATGTTTGTCCCACCCCAGGGAGTGTGCCCATTCTCTGCTCTAAATTCCTTCGACTGTCCCACTCCCCTTCCAGGGCTTCAACAACAGGTTGGACAGGAAGTCTCAAAGAACTACAAATGTCATGAGGATCCCTCTAGGAAAATCACTTCCCCAGCAACCTCTCTCACCTGGAGATAGTTTCTCACAGGCCTGACAACCTGCTTCTTCAGTCCAGCTCCCAGGCCAATCCAGTCAGGGTAATAACAACAGCAAAATCGAGCATGGGCTCTGGTAATAACAACAAGCCACACCAGTCTAGAGAAAAACAAAGGCAGCAACAACAAAATGGATAGGGTGCGATATGGCTCAAGCACTATGCAGTTGTTTTGTTCTTCACAGGATTAAAACGGGCTAGATTCACGGGGTTTGCATTTTTCAAAGCTTGCAGAGGTAAACGAAGGAGGAAGTGTCTGGTTGCGTGGATGCTCAGTTTCTGAGTGTGTGTGTGAATGGGGAGCATGGAAAGAATGGCAGAGTGAACCCTCACAGTACAATTATTTCCCACATAAAACTACATGTCCCAAATCAAACACCTGTCTTCATGAGTTGCATGAGCTCCACCTATCATTTGTTCCCCCTCCCATGGGAACTTAGGATAACTTCAGTTATTTCCCAAACCTTAGTCTTTAGGAAATAATAATATAATAGTATTCCCTTAGAGATAATCCCTCTAGCTTAGCCCTTTTTCCTAGCCTCTTATCCCCTTCCCTTCCCCTACCTAGTGGAGCTTAGTCCCCCATAACTCTTTCTTCGTGTTCAATCTACACACAATGATGTATTTATATTAATGATATGCATAATTACATATACAAAAATAGGATCATTGGCCTTAAGTGATCCAGGCTCTCCAGCCTAATATTCACATAAGCCTCCCAACTTATAAACATTTGTCTCACCAAGCTATAAACACAATTACAATTCAGCAGGGGCTCGGCCTTGGGGTATTACAATCCCCTCCCCTTATTTATGCATTGTCCTTGATGCATCATATTTACATATTACAACAAGATTTTCAAAAATATTCAAAACGATGTGGGTAGTCTGCCCACATGGCATCTTCGTGCTCCCAAGTAGCATCCTCGGGACTGTACTAGGTCCATTGGATCTTTACTATCTTGATGGATCGATTCCGGAGCTTCTTGATTTTCTAGTCCAGAATGTGTACCAGATGCACTTGAAAAGCGCCTTCTTGCTCCACCTGAATCACATTCCAATCAATAGAATGATTATCATCAGGTATATATTTATTAAGAAATGATACATGGAATACATTATGAATTGTCATAGATGCGGGTAATGCAAGAATATAATCTATAGGCCCAATCCTTTCTAGGATTTCAAATGAGCCACAATAACGAGCTGCTAATTTGGAATAGTTTCCAAACTTCAGAGAACTTCTATTGGCCTTCACTTTCAGAAACACATGATCACCAATACAAAATTCTCTGTAAATTTTTCCCTTATCAACATAGCTTTTCTTCCTGTCTTGAGTAACCTTTAAATTATGCTTTATATTTGACATCCGCTCTTCCATTTCCCCGAGAAACACTGGCCCAATCACTACTCTATCAGTTGGGTTGTCCCAGCTTATTGGTGTGTTGTACTTTCTACCATAAAGTGCCTCAAATGGGCTCATCTTCAAAGATGATTGGTGCCCATTATTGTAAGAAATTTCTACCAAGTGTATATATTATTCCCATTTAGATGGTTTTTCCATCACGTACATCCTTAGCATATCTTCTATCACTTAGTTCACCCTTTCTATTTTCCCATCAGACTCGGGATGATAAGTTGTGTTGAAGTTCATATTTGTTCTGAACCCTTTGAATAATCCTTTCCAGAACTTTGAGGTGAACTTTGGGTCTCTGTCAGACAAACTTGTCTTGGGTATGCCATGCAAGCATGCTACTTTCCTAATATAAATATCAGCAACATTGGTTTCCTTGTGAGTAATATTCATTGGAATGAAATGGGAAGCTTTAGTAAGCTTGTCCACCACCACCATGATAGAATCATGTTGCTTGCTTGTTCCGGAAAATTTGGTGATGAAATCCATTGAAACCACTTCCCACTTCCACTCAGGAATGGGAAATGGTTGCATCAACCCAGTTGGGTGTCTTTGCTCATCCTTGACCTTTTGACACTCCAGAAATTTAGCAATGTACTCAACAATTTATTTCTTCATGCCTGGACAATAGTATTGGCTCTTGATAGCTGCAATGGTTTTCTCATGTCATGGGTGTCCAGCATAAGGTAAATTATGCATATGTTTCAATATCATACTCCTCAATTCATGAGAATTGGGTACATAAATTTTGTTCCTGTACAAGAGAATTTTGTCATTTCCCAATTTATAATATTCAACCTTCTGCTACATTTTACCTTGCTATAATTTTGTTACTAACTCCATGTATTGAAATTTTGCTTTTGAAGCCTTGGAAATTATGCCTTTAAGATCAGTTTGATAAATGCCAATGGTTGTAGCATGCAGTTCATGCACTCTCCTACTGAGTGCATCGGCCACTTTGTTCTCTTTTCCTTTGATGTGCTTGATATCAAAGTCATACTCACAGAGAAACTCTAACCATCTACTTTGTCCAACATTTAAATTTGGTTGATTAAACAAATATTTCAGACCATTATGGTCTGTCCTCAGCTTAAATATTTTTCCCATGAGATATTGCCTCCATTTATTTAAGGCATGCACTATGGCTGCCAACTCCAAATCATGAGTGGCATAGATCCTTTCATGCTTTTTCAATTTTATGGATTCAAAACATACCACAAAACCATTTTGACTGAGGACTCCACCAGGTCCTTCTTTGCATGCATCTGTGAAAACCATGAAATCCTCATTAGGATATGCAATTCTCAGAACTGGAGAAATGGTTAAAAATTGCTTCAATTGTTGGAAGCTCTTTTCACACTCTGATGACCATTGAAACTTCACCCCATTCCTTTGCAAGGAAGTGATCGAGTGAGAAATCCTCAAAAAACCTGCAATGAATCTTTTGTAGTAGCCATCTAGACCCATGAAGTATCTGACTTATGTCACATTCTTAGGTGTTGTCCACCCTTTAATAGATTCAATCTTTTCAGGGTCCATTGTTATCCCTTCAGATATGATATGCCCCAAATAGTGAATTTGGTTATGATAAAATGAGCACTTGCTCAATTTGGCATACAACTAGTGCTCTCTTATCACTTGTAACACCAGCCTCAAGTGATGCTCATGCTCTTCTTATGACTTGGAATATACAAGGATGTCATCCAAAAATACAATGACAAAATTGTCTAAGTATTCCCAAAAAACACCATTCATTAAGCACATGAAAACAAGTGGTGCATTTGATAACCCAAATGGCACCACTGTGAACTCGTAATGATCATACCTTGTCTTGAAGGCAGTCTTGTTGATGTCTTCATATTTGATTCTTACCTGATGATAACTAGATCTAAGGTCAATCTTTGAAAATATCCTTTCATCCTTCAACTGATTAAAGAGATCATCAATCCTTGGAAAATGATACTTGTTCTTTATAGTTACTTTGTTCAATTGTCTGAAGTCAATACACGGTATCAATGTCCTGTCCTTATTCTTTACAAATAAAATTGGGGCACCCCAAGGTGATGCACTTGGGTGTATATACCCCTTCTTCAAAAGTTCTTCAAGTTTCATTTGCAGTTCCTTCAGCTCTGGAGTACTCATCCTGTAGGGAGTCTTGGATACTGGAGTTGTTCCAGGCATTAGATTTATAGAGAAATCAACATCTCTTTTAGGAGGTAATACCGATATTTCTTTAAACACATCTTCAAATTCCTTTAGGACTGCATAATCCTCAAGATTTGGCACCTTATCCTTAGGTGCTTCCTCCACATGAGCTGCAAATATTTGGCAGCCCTTCCTATAGCACTTCTTCAACTGCATTGTTGATATCTCTCAGACAGTAACTGCCTTGGGAATTCCTTCGGTTGTTCTTGGGTTCCCTTCCTCATTCAGGAAAGTAAATTCCTTTTTATGAAAGTCTAAGACAACATGGTGTTGTTCCAACCCATCCATGCCAATTAGAAATTCATATGAACCCAAGGGTAGGATTTTCAAATCTTCCTTGGTACTTAGCCCATTCATGTCCATTGGACATTATTTAATCAGCTCAACAACTTTTCTCTTGGCTCCTATATCCAGCTGCACCAGCCAATATTTCCCATGCTTTCTTCTTGGAAATTTCAATCTTTCCACTACCTTAGGATCTATATATCTATGACTAGCTCCTGAATTTATTAAAATAGTAAGGGCATGGTTATTGATCATACCTTCCACTTCAATCATGTCTGATTGAAATTCTATTTTCTTGTTGTCCAAGGCTACATAGATCCTTAGAACACTTTTTCCCATGTCCTCCATTGTTCCAGCTTGTTATACATTGTGTAAATATCTTACTTTGTCACTCTTGTGAGGAAAGTCCCTATACAAATGCTCTCCTTTACAACCCCAAAATTGAATGAGTATCTTCCTTGGCCTTTTCCCACCTGTCTCAGTCATTTTGGGCTCTCTAGGGGTTTGTTGTCCCTAAGAATTGTTTTTGAAGAAGGGTGGTGTGTTCCCCTTCTTCCTCTGCTCCATCTTGAATTTCTTTGTGTCTTCCCAAGCTCTTTGGAAAGTAGGATTTCCTTTATGTTGATCGTATAAGCACTTGTCTCTTATTATGGTTTCCTCCAAAGTTTTAGGATCATCATACTGAATTTTATCACTGATGAAAGATGGCAGACCACTCGAATATCTCTGGATCTTAAATGTCTCATTCTTGATGAAGGAGACATACTTCAAGAGTTCCCAAATTTTCTTTCATACTCATCAATGGTCATGTTTCCCAGTTTGATTTCAAAGAACTCTTTCATATTTTTGTCATAATATCTCTTGGTTAAGTATTTCTTCTCAAAATGCTTCTTGAATTCCTTCCATGTAACATTCTTCTCTTTGATGTGTTGCACTTGCACAATTTGATTCCACCACATGGATTCCTTTCCTTTCAGCTAATAAACAACAATTCTTCATTCTGCATGAGAATAATAATTATGCAGTTGGAAATATTTTATCATTCCTAGCATCTAAGTCTCAGCATCATCATCCTTCTTGTATTCTCCATCAAAGGTAAGAGGCTTGATCTTATTCATTTCTCCTCTCAATTCATCGACCCCGGGCCTCTTATGCTTCTTTACAGGGGATGGACTTGAGCTGTTATGTTCTCTCCTTTTGTATTTTCTTTGAGAGTGATGGTGATCCATGCTATCACTCCTTGATCTTCCTTTTCCCTCAGGGGTCCTGTGACTTCCCGATTTGCTTCAACCACTCTCCTTATCCAACTTCTTTTCAATTTTGTCTAGGCTCTGCATTAACTTCATATTAGAGTATTCATGTTGATCCTTAGCTTTAATAAGACTTTCATCATCATCCTTGTGACTTTGGACATCTTTCTGCAAATTTCTAATGGTCTCCACCATATTCATGTCGACATATTTTCCTTCTCCATTCCCATTGGAGTTTGTTCCTTCCATACCCAAATGGAAATCCATTCCTCTTATCTCATCTTCCTGATTGTAAGACTCTTGTGCATTATCCATCTCTTTTCACTTTGTGATAACTCTGTTCCATTTTGACAGTTGTTAATTCTTCAAAAATGTGCAACCAATAGAACTTTGTCAGGCTAACTGTTCTCAATAATTTCATGAAAACACAAACCATTTTGATCCATTAATATATTAGACTTATTTTCTGTTGATTTCTTGAGAAATTGAATTTTCATATCCAATTTCTAGGTGAACAATTATCTTCTATTGTTCAATACCTTTCCAATGCCTACTTCCATGCTCAATTCTGAGTTTTGAGAAGGAAGTTATGGATACTTGAACAATTTGTCTTTTCAGTGATGCAATCCCTATACATGGATTCTTCCATATTAGAGCCCAATTGGCTCTTGGATCCATGTTGGATCCTCTCTTCAAGTTTAAAGTCCTTCTTTAATTCATTAGGTGTATGTCTGTACAAATCAGAAACCCCACGGGCTCCTTCTCTAATCCATTCTTTGTCTTCAAAAACAATTTTCGGGCACTAGCCCTTTTTCTTCGGCCCCCGAAAGCATGTGACCACGAGATGTGAGTGAGTGTTGGTTGTAAGGTTCTTATCCTGTGCTTTGGGCCTCCAAGGCTCTGGAACTTTGGGCTTCGAAGGTTTTCCTTTCACCTCACCTCATTTTCTCCAAACTTCGAAGTGGTGAACTTCCAAACAACTGCCTCTTCAGATATTTGGGATTCAGAAGATCTGCCTTCTTCACAATCCATTTCCTCTGAACACTGAATCTCCAAACTATTATAAATACTCACACACTAGAGGGGTGCTACGTGTCAAAACAAGGGAGTGGAAACGTGGCCAAACTAATAGGTGACATGTGGTCCAATTAATGGTTGGCACATGTCTGGTTCTCATTGGTACAACAGACATACCAAAGGCATGAAACAAATTGACACATGGCATGCTTATAGTGGTCCATATCACCCTAGGTGATGTCAACATGCCAAGTCACTTCAAAATTATGTGACTTCAGAAATTCGAGCTTCGGCTGTTTTCTCCTTCTGCACATCATGAAACCCCTGGACCGTCGAACTAGCAAAATCATTGTGTAGTACACCTTCATACCTTCGAGGCTCCATTAATTCGGAGCTTCAGGCTTCACAAGTTTTCTTGGTAACGTCCCTCAAAACTTCTGAACGTCGAACTCCTGAATAGGTACACATCACTTTTGATGAAGTCAGCAAGCCACGTCATTCGAGCACTCTGATACTTCGGCATTTCAAGATTCAGAAAATTTCATAACTCCTTCCTTCATTTCCTCTGAATGTTGAACTTCTGCAATTTCCGAACCTTCCTTAGTTCTATTTTCATCAATATGTTGTCGACACATGGCCCCACTGATGAGCGATACGTGTCAGGTCACAATTGGTACAAAGAACCTATTAAAAGTACACAGCAAGGTGACATGTGGCATGATTAGGGTAGGTCCATGTCACCCTAGGTGACATCATCATGCCACATCATATCTAGTGTTTTGAGACTTCGACACTTCGGGCTTAAGGAGATTCCATTCCAGCACACCTTATAACTCTCGAATGTCGAACTTCCGAATAGGTCCATGTCACTCCGACGCTCCAGGACTTTGGAGCTCCGGGACTTCGGGGCTTCGGGATTCAGAGGATTTCGTTATTGAACACCACAAAACCCTTGAAATTTCTAAATTATGAACATTGCTAAATCTGTGAACACATGTCCCTGGAAATGGATGGTCCATATTGGTTCCGGACTTCGGGACTTTGAAGCTCCGGGGTTCGACAGTTTTTCACTCCTGCAATTTTAAAATGGTCGGAGGGGCGAAGTCCGAATGACTTCGGTTGATCCAGGTGGATATTGGTGGTCACCTACATATTCCACTTGGACCCCCACCATTGTTTCTTTCATTTTTTTAGTTTCCTTGATTGTAGCACAATTTACTATTTTTGGCAGTTTTTTGGGTTCTGAACTTCCAGAGTCGTTTTGAGGCCCTAAACAACATTTTTTTGGGAATATACCGATCAACAAATAACTTCATGATATTTCCTAACAATAATTGTAGTCCTTGGATAGATATTTCTAACGATGTATCATATGTGTCAAACAGAGATAGTATGCCAAAGTTACAACCTCAGGAAATTGATGTACCAATTTACCCCGACGGGGCCCATATTCTGGTGTTTCATCTCCTAGGGTTAGGTTTTCTAGATGTTTAGGGTTTCCATTGTTTCTCAATAATAGATAGGACTTCAAGCCTCATTGGAACACAGATTTCAAAGGCCTGTAGCCGCCATTTCTCTTCTCAGAGATAAGCTACCAACGCCCTAGCTAGTTTATTTCTATTATGTCTGTAAAAAAAAATTAGTTCTTTGATATTAATGAAATGAAGTGTTATTTTCGCTGCATCTTTGTATTCATGGTTATTTGTGTATTTTGTTGCATTACTGCATAAATCTAGATCATTGGTTCTTAACCTCCGTGCACCTTCTCTAGATCCAATGGTTGTGAGGGGTTTGTTTCTTCCTAAACAAATCCAACAGCCCAAAATTAAATTTTGTGGTTCCTGTTATCCCCTATTTTTAGGGATAACTAGGAGATCATGTCTTGAGGCCCACAGGTCCTATACATAGACTACCGAGAGCAAGATTGACCTGAGCATGGCCTTGGAGGACCCATCCTTTTCTTCTTCCATCGGCTTTCTTTTGTCGGAAGCAACAGCATCCATCACCATCAGCTTGGTCTTGTATCAGAAGAGGTTCTTGATCCATGAGGTAATTGGTCCAGGTATCATGGTATGTGTCACTTTTGATCATTGAAACCTTTAAATATATGCATATGATTCCTTTTATCTCTAACAACTACTTGGATCTTACATTAGCCCACTTGACCATGCTTGGGGAAATTGATAGGGTGACCTAGCAAGCATGTGCCCATAGGTCTTGGTTTTCCACTGGGGGAATTTCTGAAAAGCCTACATCCGCTCCCATCATAGCACCATTGTTTCATCTTATCTCCCACTCATTTATCCCATTCCCCTTGTCCGAGCATTGGGTTGACCTATTTGTAGGATTTCACCTTATCTCGTGGGAGGAAGGGGCTAAAGGCCCATAAGGTAAAAGCAGTTGGTAAAAGACAAAAGCCTAAAAATGAAACCTCGAGATGCTTCACCCAGGGATCCTCGAGAAGGCAATAAAAGGCCTCTCAGCAAGAAACAAGAGGGACCTGGAAAATAACAAACAAGACCTAGTCAGAGGATAGGGGGTATCATCACGAGCCAGCCTATTAGGTTCATGGGTACCTAGCAGTATGACATTGCCACCATCTGGTTACCACGCCAGGGCAATGACCTTTGGTTGCATGGCCAAGGGAAAGGGGGTCTCATCACGAGCCAGCCTTCTCATCTCTG
>ML780316.1:143147-154691 GCA_009831015.1 Picea engelmannii | reverse complement strand
GTCTTGTCTTTTTCTCCAATCTTGTATTGCAGGTTTTTGTAATGTCTTTGAGCTATTGACTAATGTATTAGGGTTTTTATGCATATGTTTAATAATATTGATGATGAGATGCGATTAACATTTCTATGATCCCGGTGACTGATGAGCCCATGGAAGGCATAGCTTTTGATGTGCAGGACCATGCCCGACGGATAGGTACCATTTGGACCGGTACACATGGGGAGATGACCAGTTTGAACCTCCATGGGGCTGAAGAGCCCACCAGATGGATGTTGAGACCCCATTAGGGGGTAGAGACAGGATGGAGATGGATCAGGGTTTTCACACCGAAGAGGAAGAGGATGTTCCATTAGAGGCACTCCAACATGACTAGACCTGGGGGGAATGACCCCTTTTCAGTGGACGTCGGCCTTGGAAGGCTTGGGACGTCTCCATCTTCACCATGACATCATCTAGCTTCATGGATTATTTTGGAGGCAGACTAGGCAACAGTGGCACGTGTGGCATGTTGGAGAGGCCCTTGGGGGGCTAACGTTTTGCTCCTTGGTGTCTCATTTGCCCTAGAAAGGGCTAGCGCCTCCCTTGAAGGGGATTTTACTCTCATTTTTATTTTATTAGGGATTTTTACTTAGCATTTAATGTAAAAAAAAGTATGATTTTGACATTATGGCCTTGTTGACCTTTTTTATGACCTAAAAGGTAAAATTAGGTCATTGATACACTATATATTGAGGGTTTTGACTCTCATTTTGATCATGAATTATCACTCACTCATTAGTGAGGTCTGATTTTAGCGTCCTATTGGGGTTTTTGGCTGAACTAAGTGATGCGCACTTGTTGAAGGAAGATATTTTTTGGCATTTACGGTGTTTCTCTTGAAGGAAGGTGTTACAACTAGGGTTTGCATGGTTATTTCTTCATGATTTGTAAGTATTTTTATGAAAAACTTCTTGATTGAATGGTTGTAGTTTGATTTCTTGCATCTATTTATAAATATTGTTGAATCAAAACCCTAGGGGACAAACACACAAGTAGGTCGTTGTCTCATGTCCCCTGATAGAGAAGCCTTAAGCCATTGAAGAGGAAAAAGAGAGCCTAGCCATAGCTACACTCCTTTTTCTTTCTTCCTTATGTTAGTCGTACCCTTTTGAACCAAGAAAAGTGAGAAGTCCCTGGCCTAGGCTTACTACACCAGGGCCGTATTGTTCTAGGGTTTGTTGATAGGCCTTTCTCTAGCAACACCTCCCTCAGCAAAACCTCTTGTCTTGGTCTATTTTTCCTGTTTTTGGGCTACCCGTTTGTCGGGAAGGAGGATAGAGCACGAGGCCTTGATTTTACAACACCGGAGTGAGCTTCTCTCCCCTAGGGTTATGCTTTTAAGGACCTGCTCTAGCAACACCTTGAAACTTTTCCCTCCAGTCCTTTGAAATCTCTTTCCCTTCAACTCTTGTGTCCATCATTTATTGACTCATTTAACCCTAAGGCACTGATCTCTAGCCTCTGGCATTGAAGTGAAATCAAACCCAAACACTCTCAAACTTCTTTTAAACTGAAACCCTAACCTACTAACCCTAGAATGCTGATGTCACCCTTGGTTATTTCATCTTGATGCAGCAACGTTTCACTTTATAAGCAATTAAATGGTATTTGAGGGCATTTATTAGACTAAGTATTGATTGATTACATTGGATGCCATATCATTCTTGTATCTATTGACAAGTGACATATTTATCATTGCCATTTTGCAAACATTGATTTCGTCAATATTTACTGTCAAATTGCTTACATTGAATATCAGATAGTCACTTACATATGAATTACTAACCCCATTGAACATACCTTGCATATATCTTTCTTGTTGTTGTCTTGTTTCAGGCAAGTACATTTTCTTTGGGGGTTACTTCAAATTGGCCTTTGGTCGGACTATCTTTTTGGGTGGTGATCTGTGAAGGGGGAACTATCTTATTTCTCTTAAATCTTTGCCTCTTCAAAGCCACAAGTCATCGGGGACGTCTCCCCTGGGCCTAACCTCCCTGAATAGAAAGAACCTCCCCATTGTGGTGACATTGGGTGGGGAAGGTTCCTGTTTTGCCAGTTTGACCTACTATCCTTTAGCCTCTCTCCCATCTACAAATTGTGTGATAACAGTTCCAAACCCATGGTTACTGCAGTCTCTTTTCTCTTCTGACTTTCTTGAACCGCTATACCTCTTGAGCTTCTGAACACATCCAAGGTGTTCTCGTGGTGCCTTCTTGGTACTCAGGGACGCTCTGAAGTTCGAATTGTGTCCATCTCAACAAAAATTCCCTCTGATATTTTGCTTCAATAACCACTTATACGGCCCAATTCATGCTCAGTGTCGAAAACTGGGCTCTGATACCATTTTGTAACACCCCCAACCACCTACTAGGAAATGTCACTTGAAATATAAAAAAGTAAAAAACTTCTCACTCTATTTCTGATAGTCAAAATTGTCCATACCCAGGCATAGACCTGTTGGGCTATGGCACACAGAGCTCTTTGCAGAACATCATACATATAAACTTAAACAGATAATATGCATTCTACTAATACACAAATTAATGTGGAAATCACAACAATCTTCTACAAACAGCTTACAGAGGAAATATTATAAATATTAAGAGATGTACATGATACACAACATAAAAACTAACATAGAAATGGTACTTATCTTTTTATGAAGGCCACCAACTATGTGCAGACCTTCCACGAACCTCCCAGCCTTAGATCACGCTTCTCATCACTCTCAGCAGTGGGTCACCCCCGAGCTGGGACTAAACTCCACCCAACGTAAAGGGAATCCTAGGTTGGGTTGAGGTTACAAGGTCTCCAGGAAGGATTATGTCCCCGTGAATCTGCTCACGTCCATAACTTATAGTCCATCATTCCCCACATGCTTGTCCCACCCCAGGGAGTGTAGCCCTTCTCTGCTCAATTGTCCTTCGGTTGCCCCACTCCACTTAAAGGGATTCAACAATAGGTCGAACATGAAGTCTCAGAGCACTACAACTTTCGTGAGGCTCCCTCTGGGAAAATCACTTCTCCAACAACCTCTCTCACCTGGAGAGAGTTTCTCACAGGCCTGACAACCTTCTTCTTCAGTCCAGCTCCTTGGCCAATCCACTCAGGGTAATAATAGTAGAAAAATCAGGTATGGGCTCTGGTAATAATAGAAAGTCACACCAATATAGAGAAAAACTTGTGCAACAACAACAAAATGGCTAAGATGCGATATGGCTCAGGAACTACACAGTCGTGTTGTTCTCCAGAGGATTAAAATAGGTTAGCTTCATGGGGTTTGTAGTTTTCAGATCTTGCAGAGGTAAACGATGAAGGAAGTGACTGGTTTTGTGGATACTCAGTGTCTGAGTGCGTGCGTGAATGGGGAGCATGGAAAGAATGGCAGAGTGAACCCCCACAATGTACTGATTTCCCACATAAAACTTCATGTCCCAAATCGGACACATGTCTTCATGAGCTGCATGAGCTCCACTTATCATTCGTTCCCCCTCCCACAGGAACTTAGGATAACTTCAGTTATTTCCCAAACCTCAGTCTTTAGGAAATAATAATATAATAGTATTCCCTTAGAGATAAGCCCTCTAGCTTAGTACTTTTTCCTAGCCTATTAGCCCCTTCCCTTCCCCTACCTAGTGGAGCTTAGTCCCCAATAACTCTTTCTTCATTGTCGGTCTACACGCAACGATGTATTTATATTAATGATATGCATAATTACATATACAAAAATAGGTTAACTGGACTTAAGTGATCCAGGCTCTCCGGCCTAATATTCACATAAGCCTCCTAGCTTATAAACACTTGGCTCACCAGCCTATAAACATAATTACAATTCAGCAGGGGCTCGACCTTGGGGTATTACATCATGGATGTTTATTGTTGGGATTTTTATGGATGAAATATTTCTTAAGTAAGTGGTTTCACTTTATCTTGTGTTTTGTTTATAAATGAATGTAAGTGTAATGATGCATCTCTAATTTTGCATCTTTAACAAACCCTTCTTATCAAAACTTTTGGAAGGTTACTAGTGAAGAACCTTCCCTTGAATTATCTGTGAACACCTAGTAAAATACTAGGAGGATCTTCCAGGTGTTGGAGCCGCCTTTGTTTTTTCTAGCCCGTCACAAATTTCATTCTTAATACTCGAAATCTAAAGATGGTTTTCGTATTTTCCCTTTGAGATATCGAGATCTTAGAAGTTTTATCACGCGAGCAGCGATAATTATTATACTCTTGAAATGATTCCTACCTTTCGTTAAAACTTTTCCTTTGTTGTTCTACCTCGGGATCTCATAGGTCGGATACTGTAAGTCATATAAGCCACATGCCCAGAGCTACGAAACAGCGAAATCGTTTTAATTTTTTACTTAGGACAGTAACAAGGGTAAATTTTTCCCTAACCCATGTTTAAACATCGTCGGGGTTTCACACCTCGGCGTTCTCCAAATCCAAAATTTTAATGTCGTAGCCCCGATAGCCGAGAACACAAGGTCCTTATTTTAGTAACCTGTGTCAAGGCTAAAGGTAAAAGCTAAACCATGGTAAAGTTCCTGTCGGCATTTCTCCACTCGGCGTTTTCCTTTTCAAAAGTTACACCGCCTAAACCCTGACTCGCGAAATCACAATATGGATATAAACGAAATTGATTAATTACTAAATCCAAGTTTATGTTCCATTTTTATTTATTGCGATCTCGCGATTTTGCAGTTCGGCATGCAAACCTCCCGGAAACTTATTTTCGAAGCTCTGAGTCGTGATAGGGCGAATAAAATAATTACAAAATTAATTGAGCCCCTAATCACGATTTCATTTTAGTTAACCAAAATCGATCATCGCAGTCTCGGGTGTTAGAGGTTCAAAGTGTTAAAGTAAAATCCCCGATATAGTGAGTACCGAAACATTGATTAACATTGGTAAAACTGGATTAATTAAGCTAAATTAATGCATATCCCGTGTATCGATGTCTGCACAATTTACAAGGTTACCTTATTCCTTCCATACGCCAACTGACGTTTTAAACTGCCAAAATTTATGGCATTAATTAGGAAATAGGGAAAATCGACGAATAAGATCGGATTTTTATGGCAAAAATTTATTTCTGAAGATGATTTGACAGAATTTTTATGAAAGGCACCGAGTTTTTGAATATATATAAGAGTTGTGGTTCATTATAACGAATGCATTTTCATATCACGCAGAACACATTATCTCTGAGCAAACTGACTTCTGTATGTATACGTATTTCTATCGCAGAAGAGCTAAAACAAAAGCTTCATCCATGGCTCCGCGAAAATCATCCAAAGAAAATGTTGAGGTTTCAGGACAAGGCTCGGACAATGTCACTGATACTTCACCTCGAAGTATTGACTTGGTCCTGAATTGGTCGTTCATTTCAGATGTTCTGCAATCAGAATTGGTGGATTATTCCGATGACTCCAGTGACAACGAAAAAGATGATATAACCACCAAGTACAAAATAGTCATCCAATCCGGAATGCACAGAGTAGCAGCCAGGCCACGACTATTGCCATATTATGATATGGTCCGATGGGCATTGGACCATGTTGACATACCAACCAGAACCATCATAAATGAGCAGAAAGTCACCATCGGGACTTTCAGGCCGGAACATCTGCAAGCCATGTATAAGCTGCCCACAACGTCCGACTATACATATGGCGCTGAATTCTTGGATGAATTCAAGAAGAAGGAATGCATACAGTATGATAAAACTATGTCCAGTTTAATAAAAGATTGGGTTTCGCACGCCGCGAAGTTCAGGGTTGATAGCCACGACATATATTCAATCGCTTCTTTAGAGCCGCAGTACAAGTACGTCGCCATGATGACATGCAGTTTATACAATAGAGAGGACACCTCACATTTTCATCTTCCATGGGTGCCTCTGATGTTTTGGGTTGCCGAAGGCAGTTCCTTCGACTGGGAAAAAATATTATTCGATAGCTTGACCAATCGGGTCACAGAGTATCGAGCGCAGAAAGAGAACGGGAAGGCATCTTCATTCTTCATGTCTGCATACATTATGGACGCCATTTTTTTTTTGACACCGTTTCCCTTAATGAACTGGAGTTGGACTCCAGCAGAAGATGATCCCATACACGTCTATCATTCAAAATTATGGGAAAACAAAGCTGCAAATTTTGTGTACGAAATTTTCAACTGGGTGATGGTGCCTCTGCATGTCACTATTTTCGGTCACCCACCGCCCAGGATCTCGAACAGCATAGTGACAAATCTGAGCAGCATAGCCGAATGGTATGTGGAGGCCGAATTTTTGTACCTCAAAGTTTTCAGGGCTTTTGTTCCCCCACATGCACTGCCATTATTCATTCCCGACAAGTTGGCTTGTCGTGAGGTTGCCAAACAAACAGTAATCGGTGGTATAAGAAAGGAGCTTAAAGGATATTCAAAGAAGGTATGGCCACCTTTTCCTCTACATTTGAATTCATATTCTTTATTAGATTTCAGGCATGCCAAAGTCGAGGCAGCATCCTTGAAAGACCTAAATTTGGTCTCCATTGAATACAAGAAGCACGACCCTCAAAGGGTCGTGAGCAATCATTTGGCCAATTGCGGGCTCAAGAGATTTGAGCATGAGAATTCACCCTTGGATGACATTTTTCAAGGTGCAAGATCCTATGCTGAGATCCTAGCTTGGATACAAACCTTGGCACCCGAGGAGAGAGTCGATGTTCTGAAGTTCCAAGAACATTGACGCAGTTGTCTTCCCACAATGTTGCGGAGCGAGAGTCCAGCTATGGCAGAGATCAAACAAAAGGATGCCGAGGGTTCTAAGGATGCGAACCTCGATCAAGAAAAACACCAGGACGAGGGAGAGAAAACCAAGAGCCCAAAAATAGAGATAAAGACTCCCAACCCGCCAAAGAAGCAGAGTCCGGTTACTACTCCGGGAAAATCAGCAAAGTAGATCAAAGAACCTATCACATCGGTTACTCCCTTGCAGTCGACTCAGGGAAATATTAAAGAAGGATGGATCTTCAATGAGGAGTTGAGGCCTATAAGGGTAGAAGATCTCCCTCTGAATGAGTTCTTCTTTGATAAGAAGAGAAAAGCAGTGGTAAAGAGAGAATTTTACCAAGAAGGGGAGTTTACAACCAAGAAATACAAAGTCATAACCGATGGGAAGGACAAGAAAAATGAACAATTCACGACTGAGATAGTGGGGACATTAGGAGCTTATGCCTCGGTGAATCAGTTTTCATTCGGGCTTCTAAGAAACCAACTGAAAAGAAAAAATCGCCTCATCAAGACCCTTGAAGCCAGACTAGCCACAACAATAGAAACTGCCAAGGACCAGGTGAGCGTAGGAATAGAGCAGGCCAGGTTGGCCGATAAAAATGAAATAGAGCTACTTAAGACTAAGCTCGAGCAAACACAGTTGGTAGTCCGAGATGGTCAAATGCAAGCGAGCCAGCAAAGATATTTTATCCAACAATTGCAGGCTAGGGTGGAAATCATCGAAAGCAAAGTGATAGATATCGGGATGTTTCAGTCCCAGGTGATGGAGATTCGAGGCAGAGTCTCTATGGCTCAACGAAAATTGCTCGACAAGGTAGGGGAGATTCGGGACAATTGCTTGCTGGTTAATCAAGTTTTGGAGAACTTATCTGCCAGAGAAAGGGAAGCAGGAGCAGCATGGATCTCCTTCCAAGAGGCTGTGATAGCCACAAACAACAGGGGTTCGGGAAGTACTCCTAGGTTCACCGTTTCAGAACAAACTAGAGGAAACATTCTATTAAAAGAATGGGAACACAACATCACCGAAGGAAAGCAGCAAGCCAAAAAGATAACAAATTTCTTAGAAGAGGCTTTTAGTTCTAGAAAGCAATCTCCTAAGCATTGAGAGCGGAGATAATGTCGAGGCGGTGATGCAAATGGATATGGCAAAAATCTCGCTTGATCTGAAGGAAAAAGAGGAAAGAGACTCGGCCGAGATTTCCCAAGTGACTATGGTGGACATAGTCCAAATAGACAAATGCATGATTAGACCAAGCATGCAATTATGCACCATCGACATCATAGACGGACAGATGGAAGATAGGTTGTCGTAGTTATCCCGAGAGTGTTACTTCTTTGAAGCCAGTTGTCAAGCAGAACCGTCGCGGCTGATATCTCAACTGGTTGAAAGATGTGTCGCCTGTACCGAGCACGCACGAGGACAAACATCTGGCACCAAGTGAAGACAGAGAAGAAGAAATGGAGTGATTTCTCTCCTCCTTGTCATAACCAAAATTTTGTAACGATTGAGATTCTATCTCATTTGTAAAATTGTATAAATATACCACAGAAAGAAAAGAAAAGGGATAGACCTTTTTGTGTCGATTGTAACAGAGTTTTTTACATTTTGAGAGTTAATACAAATTAAATATGAAGATTCTCAATTCTGTCATGACTGGGTTATGAGTTTGTTTTCTTGTATCTCATATTTCGTTTCATTTCATATTCCTAACTGATGAATGCTTCGTTATAATTTAGTACGACCACTACTATAGCGAATGAATTTTGGTTTTCCGTAATTGTTTACTGTTTTTCCTCTGTACCAGCTATCAGCGGGTGTAAGACCAGCCAACACTTTCATAATTCTACATATATTCTATGCTACATCGGTTATTTCCTTACATTTTTCCTCTTATGTTTATACGTGAGATTCTCCCTTGATAGGAGCCTTACATCGTAGACAGCTAAATGTTTTTATCCCACCTCATACCTTTTATTAAGATATAACTCAGTTACGGGAAAGATCCTTTGATTTGCATCCCTATTTTATTCCTCAAACTGTAAATTCTCTTTTATACGACCAAATTGAGACAACACTTAATCTCTCTCTGAAGTTTTTCCTACTCTTACTGTTCCTCCATGACTATCCCTGTACCAACACAGCCCAATATCGAACCCAAATTATCCAACCAGACGCACATTGCCTTAAACCTTTTCGATACTATTCTTAAAAAAGCTACTAACCGGGTCGAATTTGAACGTTCATGGGAAGCCATTGAACAAGATATAACTATTCAGGAACAGTTGGAAGCTAGACAATGCCAACGTAGAAATCTTCCCTAGTTTCCTTTGCCGAAGGTTGACGTTTCTCTCTTCTCCACCTTTTACCCACTTTCGGATGCCTAGACACTGTACTTCTAAGCCTTAAGTATAGACTTTGGAACAACATCTTTCTGGCGCCATTGCTAGGGAACGAAGTTACGAAATCTTTTTCCCTGGGAAAACAACATTTGATTTTCATTGAAAGTGTCACCCTTTGATAGTGAACAAAGAGTACACACCTTTTTTTTAAGGCTTTCTAATCTTTCACTTGGAGACTCCACGAATAATAAGCTGGCATCCGGTTGAAGGAATACTAGACAGAACCCGGATGGTAAGCAGATTACGCCCATTACCGATCCCGAGAAGATTCTAAAGGCAAGAGGCTCTCTTAAGCCAACTGCTACAGTTTACAAACTTAAAACCCCACAACTAAAGACTAAGAGTTCTTTCGAACCCTCAACTTCGCTCAGTCCTCTCTTTGATACTAAATTTTCAACGCCAAACTAATCCAAAGTTAGGAGTGAGATTCATCCGACAATCCCCTTAGTACACAAAGGAAAGGGCCCTCTTGAAAGTTCGTCGACAGTCGACATACCATCTTTCCTTCAGTTAAATTTCCCGACCTCACCAAATTCTGAAGAGTGTGTTACACATTCGGTTTCCACACCCATCGGTTCTCTTGATTTCGTCTCTTGCAAATACGAGGAACCGAGTCCTCGCGTTTCTTATCTTTCCTCGTCGGATTTCCCTCTTCACGAAGAAAATAAAGATTCACTTTTAATTTTCCGAAATCCCCTTTACAACTTTCCACAAATAACGATGGCAGCTGCCGGAGGAGGAGGTGGAGGGTTTATAGGAGGAGGTGGAGGGTTTATCGGAGGAGGAGGGGGAGGATCCCCTCTAGGAGGAGCTGGAGGCCAAGGGCCTGCCCCCCCTCCCAGAGTTTTTGCGAAATTTGCAGCCAGATATGCTCCCTTAGTATTTCCCGTCCCTCTACACGACCTTCCCAAAAATTACATAAAAAAATTACCAAAGTTCACCGGGGAAGGGGATCTGACCGCGGCCGAACATATTAATTTCTTCGATCAATTCGTTGATATCCTGGGTATCGAACATGAGGAAGTATATTCGAGACTTCTTGTACAAACCTTCGAAGACCAGGTCTGAACTTGGTTTCGGAGCCTACCCGCAGCATCTATCTTGTCTTATGATGCTTTGGAAGATGCTTTCCTCAAACAATAGGGCGAGAGAAAAGACCATCTATATTATTTAACCGAATTTGGTTCTATGAGAAAAAAGAATTCAGAAACAGTCATGGAATTTATTCAAAGATTCAACAAACTGTACAATAAAATCCCAGCCGAGGTTAATCCGTCCCAACCCGCGGCCAAAGTAACTTTTGCTAGAGCTTTCAAACTAGATTTTGCACTCCTTTTGTGAGAAAGAAGGGGAGCCACCCTAAACCGAATGCAGGACGATGCAGTAGAAATAGAATCTAATATGATGGCTTTGGGTAAGCTTAAAGCTAAATTAGAAATGGGAAACCAAGAAAATAAACACTTTAGAGAACAAGTTGGTCCATCAGGGTCTAATAGATCCACAGATGACAGGGTGGAAGATATGGCCAAAGTAATTAAAGAACTGTCTAATAAAATATCCAGAATGGAGCTTGAACAGGACAAAGTTGATTCTTTCCCCAAAAAGGATTTCAAGAGGAACCCCAACCCCCCGCCAGCAAAGACAAATAAAAAATGAACATCAAAAAATACAAGCTCCCTTAAAGAATGAAATTTTTATAGGAGCGAACGATTTTCAAGACTTCGAAGATTCGGATAATGATGTCATGAACTTCGGTGATGACTGCACACAACCATATCTGACTTAAGAAGACTATGAAAAATCTATAAACATGCAACAACCGTCGAATAAGGGTGAAGAAGGTGATCACACTGACCTTTATGAATCTCAACAAGAAACTGAGATGATAATGGCTGAGATCCAACCCAAGTATAACTTAAGATCTAAGAGTAAACCCATCTCAACTGCTCAACCCAAGAAAATCCTCCAAAGAGGTCAAAATTACGAGCCTACTCCGGAAGAGACCTTATTACCCAACAACAAAACTAAAGTAGTAAGCACACAAGAGTCCGAAGTGGAAAAAGTTGAAACCCAAACACAAGGAACCGAAACAGTAAATAAAATTACGTCTTCAACGAGGACCATGAGTAATAAAGTGGTCCAGACGAATAAGTCGGAAAGGAAGGATTCGAAATTCTCAACAAAAGAAACAGACAAGGTGAGCGGAGCTTTCAGTTTTGAAAATGAGATAAATAAAATTAAGATACCAATCCCTTTGGTAGAATTAGCAAAAAACCTCGTTTATCGGAAGCAGATTACCAAAGCGATGGGTGTCTCTGAGCTAGA
>ML780316.1:109153-124035 GCA_009831015.1 Picea engelmannii | reverse complement strand
TATCAGAGGTATGTACTCACATATGTTTAAATGGTTAAACTTTAAATATTATTTACAAGAGAAGGGATCTCTTGCCATAGATCTAGAAGGATCTCAAGATCCAACACATTCAGAAGAATAATGCAACTCAGGTTTGTTATTTTGATATGCATCTATTTGTTATGACATTATTTTGACCAGTGTTGCATGGTGAAGCTATGATCAAATTATTAGATGGATTAAAGTAGAGATCATAGAGTTTATTCTCTAACCTAACCTTCTGTCAAGAGAGCATATTGTCCTAGTACAAAAGACAAGTTGAAGAAAACACTTATCATCTTGAGTAAAGGAGACTTGGAAGGAAAGTAGCAGCACACTCAAGGACAAGACTCCAAGTTCCAGGACAAATCTCTTGTGTTAGTTCCAGGTTGTCGTGGAGGAATGTTTGATCACAGCACTTTGAGAATGTTGACCTCATTTTGTATTGTATTCCTTACCTTTAATCTTTGCTTCAGACAAGTTACAAGTGATAGCTCTAAAGGAGCTACTGTGATGATTGTTCTTGCTATTGCTTTATATTATCAAAAGGATGCTATTATTGCATGTTGTTTTGGTTGACCTTGTTCCAAGTCATAGGTAATAACCCTAAGGAAGCTATAATGAAGGTTGCAGAAGGCAATGTGATAAAGGATAAACCATAAGTGAAGCAATCATCATTGGAAAAGAAGAAAATGACTTGTATAAGCTAAAGGGTCACTCAAAAGCTACCATGAGCCACGCCATTGAGAATCCATGTGAACTTTGGCATAGAATATTAGCTTACATCAACTACAAGGCGCTACCATACATATGCAAAGTTGTCACAGGTCTACCAGAACTCAAGGTTTAACATGAAGGCATGTACAATGGATTTGCACAAGGGAAGAACATCAAGAACCCTTTTCCGAAGAGAGACAACAAAGAAGAAGGAGTCCTAGAACTCATTCATTCAGATGTGTGTGGCCCAATGCCATCGTCCTCCATTAGTGGAAAATTCAAGGAATTCAAAGCCTTGATAGAGAATATTTCTGAAAGAAATATCAAGATACTCAGGTCAGATAATGGAGGAGAATACACCTCAAAAGAGTTTGTGAACTTCTGAAAAGATGTTGGGATCAAGAGGGAACTCACTACTCCCTATAATCCTCAACAAAACGGTGTAGTTGAAAGGAAGAACATAATTATAATGGAAGTTGTGAAGACCATGATCCATGATCAAGATCTTCCAATGTGCTTATGGGCAGAAGCAGCAATGACAGCCATATATGTGAAAAGTCATTTGTCCCATAGTGCACTTGGGTTCAAGACCCTAGAAGAGATGTTCACCGAAAAGAAACCAAAGGTAAGCCATCTCAAAATATTTGGTTTCTCGGTATTTATACATATTCTGAAAGAGAAGATAAACAATTTGGAACCTTCAGGAAAGAAGGGAATATTTTTGGGATACTGTGAGGTCTCCAAGGCCTTCAGGATTTATATACCAGGTCACCATCACATCAAAATTAGCAGGGATGTGACCTTTGATGAATATGAAGGACTCAAGAAATCGAGAAGATGCCAGCTTGAAGAAGTATATGAAGAGGAACCCATAATCCCCAAAATTGCAGAATCAGTGAGGGAGGTTCCCAGAGCTACAGAACCAGTGAGGGAAGTCATAACTTCCCCTGATGAGGAAATTCTAGAAGATCATGACATAGTAGAATTTTAAGAACCTCCTCAGATGACGATCTCCCATAAAATAAATCTTGCTTGGGCGAGAGAGATTATTCAAGATGGAGAGAAGTATGGTGTTCCCGAAGGAACTATGAGCCAGGTGAAGAGACCTAAGCCATTCTCCAGTTATAGGGATTTTATGTGTGATCTCCTAGAGAAAGAGCCTACTTTCTTTGAAGAATCCATTCAGAAGAAAGAATGGCAAGATGCCATGACAAAAGAATACCAAACCATAATAAAGAAAGATGTATGGGAAATAGTTCCTAGACCGAAGAGAAAGGATGTGGTATCTTCCAAATGGCTCTTCAAAATAAAACATGTTGTTGATGGAAGTATTGAGAAGTATAAAGCAAGATTTGTCGCTCGTGGATTTTCTCAAAAGGAAGGCATTGACTATGAAGAGATGTTCACTCCTGTAGCCAAATACACTTCGATAAAAACCATGATAGCCCTTGCAGCTAAGATGAAGTGGAAGTTACACCAGATGGACATAAAGACAACTTTCCTAAATGGTGTCATCGAAGAAGAAGCGTATATAGAGAAACCTCAAGGATTTGAGGTTGAAGACAGGAAGTCTCATGTCTGCAAGTTGAAGAAGGCTCTATACGAATTGAATCAAGCTCCTAGAGCTTGGTATGGCCGGATAGACAATTTCCTGACGAGCTTGGGCTTTACCAAGAGTAAAGCAGATTCTAACCTCTACTTCAAAGTTATGAACGATGAGCCAGTGATATTATTGTTGTATGTGGATGACTTATTCTTAACTGGAGAAGAAAAGATCATCACTAAATGTAAGAAGAGACTCGCTTCAAAATTTGAGATGAAATACCTTGGCCTAATGCATTATTTCTTAGGTCTTGACATATGGCAGAGTCTAGAGAGGATATTCCTTAACCAAGGGAAGTACGCAGTCGAAATCCTGAAGAGATTCGACATGTTAGAGTGTAAGTCCATGAATACACCCATGGAAACGAGGTTGAAGTTGTTGGTTGACACTTCATCAGAATTGACTGATGCCACGTTGTATAGACAGATTATTGGATCGTTGATGTACCTGACGAACACCAGACTAGATATTTGTTTTTCCGTGAACACCTTGAGTCAGTTTCTGGTAGAACCCAGACATGTTCACCTAGTGGTTGCAAAACATGTGATGAGGTACCTTAAGGGTACATTAGATTGTGGTCTCAGTTATGATGGAGATCGTGATTTCACATTGAGTGGGTACACTGATTCAGATTAGGCAGGAAGTGTCTCTCATAGGAAGAGCACTTCAGGATGTTGTTTTAGTTTGGGATCAGCCATGATCTCATGGCAAGTAGGAAGCAATCCAACATTGCTCTCAGCATAGTGGAAGCAGAATACATTGTTGCGTGTTCTGCTAGCTATGAAGCTATATGGCTTCAAAAGTTGTTAACCAGTCTATTTGACCTAGAGATGGAAGCAACCACAATCATATGTGACAACCAGAGCTACATAAATATGACATAGAATCATGTATTCCATGATAGGTCGAAGCACATAGAGATATGATATCATTACATCCATGACATGGTGCAGAGAGGAGCCATAAAGCTCCAGTACGTTATCATGAACGAACAGGTTGTTGATGTGTTGACCAAGCCTCTATCTCATGTAAAGTTTGAGAACTTTCAAGATAAGCTTGGTATAGTCTGAAAGGACCTTCCTCGAAAGGGGGAGTAGTGATGAGATGAGATCTGACTAGTACTATGTTTTCAGCTTGATAGTTGTGACGTAAATCCATTCTAGTATCTTGCTTCCATCTTGATTGTTGTGACGTAAAGAAAGACGATGAGATGTGACTAGTATTGTGCTTCCAGCTTGATAGTTGTGACGTAAATCCAGTCTAGTATCTTGCTTCCAGCTTGAATTCTATGACGTAAATCAAGATGATGAGATGAGACTAGTATTGTGCTTCCATCTTGATAGTTGTGACATAAAGCCAGTCTAGTATCTTGCTTCCAGCTTGATTGTTGTGACATAAATCAAGACGATGAGATGAGACTAGTACTGTGCTTCCATCTTGATAGTTGTGACGTAAATCCAGTCTAGTATCTTGCTTCCAGCTTGATTGTTGTGACGTAAAGCAAGACAATGAGATGAGACTAGTACTATGCTTCCATCTTGATAACTGTGACGTAAATCCAGTCTAGTATCTTGCTTCCAGCTTGATTGTTGTGACGTAAAGAAAGACAATGAGATGAGACTAGTATTGTGCTTCTAGCTTGAGAGTTGTGATGTAAAGCCAGTCTAGTATCTTGCTTCCATCTTGATTGTTGTGACGTAAAGCAAGATGAGTATTGTGCTTCCAGCTTGATAGTTGTGATGTAAAGCCAGTCTAGTATTATGATTATGAGCCAGCCTCGTGTTGTGACGATGATGTATTAGTTTTATACTAATCCATATTGATGCAAATGATGATTGCATTCGTTTGAGAATAACGATGTTGTCTATGAGAAAACTTTCGATGATTTATAGATACACCAGTCAGTGTTCCAAGATGATATTGATGATGTTGTCCTCCTTATGATGTTGATGATGTAGTCCTCTCTCTCGCCTGATGTTGTTATAGAATACCCTTCTTGTTAAGGGGGAGTGTTGAAATAATGTAACTGCAAAGTGTATTTTAATTATTATTGATATATTATTCATTGGATCAATCCCCATTGCGGATTGATCATGTCAGCTATTGTAAAGGACCAAATCCCCTTTTGTGGATTGGTCAAAATATAATTTTAATAGGGAGAAGAAAAAGTCAGCCCCGGAATATATTAAAGAGGCCCCAGAATATATTAAAGGTGGTTATAACCACCCAAAAGAAGAAGTCGGCCCTGCTAGTGAAAAGACACCTCCACATGTGTCAGTGTTGTATAAATAAGGAGGCTAGCACCTTAGTTAGACACACGCTCACTTGTTCATTGAGAGACAAGTTTCGGAGCTGTAGTTGGAGAAGAGAGAGAGAGAGAGAGAGAGAGGTGCATTCTTGGTAGAGGACTTTCTGTATTTGTTTGATTTATCTCTTGGCATTGTATTGGCTAGCTATAATAAGGAAGTTTTGTTGGGTTTTCTCCCCCATGAGGGTTTCCTAGGATAAATGATGTGTCTATTTTGATTGTGTATTTCTCAGTGATCCTATCTTATGATATTGTTATCTATTGAAATGCAAACAACTCTAATAATAGCTTAAACATTAACAAAACTTAAGGTACGATTCACCCAATAGGTCATTTTGTCAACCCTCCCATACCTAAACTTGGAAAATTCCATAGGGTCTTTGAGCATTGGTTTATTTTGATGAGGTGGTTTGGATGTACTTGCTTAGATGGCTCTTTTATTGATTTTATTTACTCATCATGATGCATTTGACTTGAGATCCTTGGAGGGTGTATCCCTTTGTCTTTGCAGGACCTAGTTGGTGGACAGTTTTGGAAGAACAAGCCTAGCTTGGGATTCCATGGGGCTTGAAGCCCACGGGTTGGATGCCAAGGGCCCACATGTCAAATAATGAATACGTGCCTTTGGAGGCTTAGAAGACACTGTGGAGGACCTCACCTAGACCCTACCACCCAAACGACTTGCCTAAGAAGGCCATAACATCACCTTTAAGGCCTTGGCGTCACCCTAGGGCTAGGGTTTGGTGGTGATTGATTAAACTTGGCACTTTTAGAAGGAAGGAACCCATGGATCATGGAGGAGAGGCTTGGATCAAAGACACTTGGCCTTTGGAGGCCTAGATCACCCATATCCAACTCAACTACTTGACCTAAAGTGTCAAAAGTTACCCAAAAGGAGGGTGACTTCATGTTTTTAGGGTCTCTTTTATGTGCAAATTTTGAATTAAATAATATTACTTTTGTAAAGGGGAAAGGTAAGGGTTTTTGACCCCTTATCTTGTGTTTTACCCTAGTTTTTGTGGAGAAACTATGTTTATAGGATTTGTATAAATAGAGATCATCTCTATTTCATTTTTCATCATAGCTCTCCCATTGTGAGAAGACTAGTGGCTGAAATTTGCGCCCTCTTAGGAATTCTCTCTCTCTCTCTCTCTCAAACAAATTTTGGTGTTATATCTTGGTGAATGGATGAGGCTAAGTGGTGTGCACCTCTTGGAATCTATTGTTCTTTCTTGTGGATGGTTTTATCTTGGGGAAACTAGGGTTTGATCTTGCAATTTTCTTGTTTGGTAAGGAAAATCTGCATTCTTCTTGCTTATTTCATAATATTATTGGATTAAAAACCCTAGGAGGAGTATAATCATATACTCTCCATCAATTTCTTGTCATTTACTAGTTTACAAGTCTTTTATCACAAAGTATCTTAGAGGAGTACAAGGGTGTAGACCCTCCTTGAATCTACTTTGAAGTTGGTCCACATACCCTAGGGAGTAAGAGGGTTTACACCCCTAGGGTATTTTTTGATCTAACTTGTGTTTTAAAGACTCCATTCACCCAAATTTTAAAGGCACTAATCTGATTTTTTGCATTGGAGAAATAAAATGTTTGCATTGGTAAACGTGTTTTGGTGAGATATCAATCTTGTTCAAGTTGCAATATTTTGTGGATGCCTTGAGGTTCCTAATCCCTCTAGGGATTCTTAGTTCTCTTGGTATTCTTGGAGCTATAATAACATAAAAGCTACAGCCATTAGGGTTGCAATAAAACATCTACTTTTTCTTGACTTTAACTTGCAATTTGACCATGGGAATTTTCTAGTAACCCATTATTTTCATTGTGTTGCTAATTGGTGAACTTTTGGTTGGATTGCTTGATTATGTTCTTGGTTAAAAGTTGTTTCTATAGCAAGTCACTACTACAGCCACTTGGTTGTCACAAATATACTCTGAAAACTTATCATAACAACCATATATTACCAGTAAAGTTGTGTTAAAGTGTTGAGAACTTATCTACATGTTTTATGCTTCATAACTCAACTAATATTTGATGCTTTAAGTGGTTTAATCTGCAGTAGTTATTTGATTTCATTTTATATATATATATATATATATATATATATATATATATATATATATATATATATATATTTNTATATATATATATATATATATATATATATATATATATATATATATATATATATATATATATATATATATATATATATATATATATATATATATATATATATATATTTGTTTAATGATGCAAATTAGGGACATAAATCTTAACTTGTTTGTACACTTAACATATTACGTGCATACTTGGTTTTTTTTATGTCTCGGGCAGGTACGAACACTTTCCACAGGTACCCAAAGACTTGGCAAACTGAAACCACTTCTAAGACATACCATCAAAGCCATATTCCACATAGAAACTTGACCCATATGGGCATCCATCTCATCATCTCACTCTCCGTCTCATTTCCCCCTAGGATCACCCGGGATTCCCCCTTGAGGTGATCACTTTACCTCTAAAGTGATGGGAATACCTATATAAGGTGGCAATGGGTAGGTGTTCTCTTAGTTGTCATTGTTTTGTGGTTTGTGTCGGGATTTTCCCAACCTACAACTTGTGAGATAACAGGTACAACTTGACTTAATATATGATGACACATATCTAAAGAAAAATCATGTCCCCCAAGATACGATGATGCAAGAAAGAAAATTGCAATTGTTATAATTAGTTATTATATCACACCTAATGTTTACCATAGTCATGGACAAATAACAAACTATCACACCATGTCTAAGCAGGAAACCCATACATTAAACCACAATAGAGAAATTGAAATGAAGCAACTAACCAAAGTGCCATGATCATGAAAATATAGTGTATTGACTGCATGTGCATATATCAATATGTAGTGTGAGTTTAGTGAGTTGATATAACATCAACGAGAAAATATGAGGTTGACTAGGCAAGTCCACTATGAGATAAAATCATCATATAGCAAAAGATAAAGCATATCATGGAATCTAAGATCTGGCTAACAAAATAGGAGTGGTCACATCATATGTGAATTGGAATGTGCCACTGGAAGAGCGGCTCTTGTCCAGTACTAGCCCATATGTAATCACAATTTCCTCATACCATATGAGGGGGAAACACCACACTAAATCCACAAAGAGTATGGCCTTGGACTCAAGGACTTGGTAGTATTCAATGTACTATTCCAAAGTGAAGTACTCTAGAAAAAAGTGCACAAGGTTAACATTACAAGGATCATCCCACTTATAGTCTTCTATTTAGGTTAATGCATCAACAAACTCACCTAAGTCCCCTCTAGTCTTTTTAACAATTCATCCAAATGGTGTATGGTGACATTTATATTATCATTTTGGCCATGCATGTGTTGCACCTTGAAAGCTAACTTGATCTTCCTTAACCAAGTATGTGTTGAGTAAAAGAGATGGAAGTCCTCCTCGGAACATTTTTTTGAATCTTGTTTGGATAAGACAAGATAGGTTGATCTGGATTTAGGAGCGGGACGAACTAGTTAAAATATTGAATACAATAAACATAGAGATAAGAAGATAACACAAATATCCAGTGAACAATATCTTCTATTAAATAATGAAATAGGCTGAAACTGTAAAACTGCAGAACTGAAACACTTGCTCGAATGGTGGTAGCTATCTCTGAGAAGAGATGTGGTTGCTACGTGCATCCGTCTAAGCAGAATGGATTACAATGAGGCTCCAAAGGCCTTTTTTATATTACTCATGAATTCCAAAACCCTAGACATCCAAAAACCTAACCCTAGAAGGTGAAACGCCAAAAGTCATGTGGGCCCTATGGGTAAGTTGGTGTAATTTGGTACCTCAACTTCCAAGGGTCGCAGCGTTTGCATACGATCTCCATTTTAGGCACATGATAGCCCATTGGAAAGGTATTTCAGAGAGCTACACATTCCACCATCAAAATTTGACTCCCTCTACAGTTTGGCTGTGGCGAGACAAAAAAAAATGTTTAGGGCCCCAAAATGGCCCTGGAAGTACAAGAAGATCTGCTAACATGAAAACATACAAAATAATTCAATTGGATTAGGCGAGAGGCCACCCGTATCCACCTGGAGCATGTGTGGGGATTTAGACAGCCCCAACAGTGTAGAAATCACAATTACAAAGCAATATAGAAGAACGTGTTGAACAAAAAATGGACACAAGGAGCCAGTTGGAATAGGTGGGTGGCCACAAATATCCACCTGAATCAATCCTCCCCCCTTCAGAAGAAATGGTCTCCATTGCATTGATTTCCTCCATCAGATGAGGAAACTTCTGTTGGATTTGGCCCTGGGTGACCCACTTTCCTTGGTGTAGGAGTTGCACTTCCTTGACAACCCAATAAAGTTGGATTCGTTGCTCGTGTGTTCCCTCGACTTGTGTGTCCACTATCTAATCAGTGGATGCTTGTTCCATGTAGTCAAGGTTGAGCTCTATTGGTGTCAGTTGTTGTGAAATCTTGGAGGTTTACAATAATGGGGGAAAATATGGCCGAAGGAGGTCCACATTGAATACCAGATGCAGACCAAGGAAGGGTGGAGTGTTGAGCTCAAAATCATTGCTACCCACAGCCTTGGCAATAGTGTAAGTCCCATAACGAAGTGGGTGAAGATTCCGATGGGGCCCGGTGAGATGCTCCATCTGAAAATGTAACCAGAATTTGTCTCCAACCTGAAACTGGTGTGGTACCCTATGTTGATCACGGTGTTGCTTGTACTTAGCATTGGATTTCTGCAAAGTCTTTTGGACCTGTTGGCGGATGTGTTGAATCTGGTGGCCTTGTCAATCACAGACTGATAAGGGGAAGAGTCTGTCTGTGTGGAGGCAAGAGGAAGTGAAACATCAATGGGTCCCAAGGGTTGGAATCCTAGACCCACCTAAAATGGGCTATGGCCAGTGGAACTATGGAGATCCATGTTGTAAATGTGTTGGACATATGGGAGACTCTTGTCCCATGTACGTGGATGCTTATAATTGTACATGTGTAGGATGTGCACAATCATACGATTGACGACCTCTGTTTGGCCATCGGTTTGGGGGTGGAAAATAGTGGATTTTGTGAGATTGGTGTCCAACAGAGACTAGAGACTCGACCAAAAGGTGTTGAGGAACCTACTATCTCAGTCAGAGATGATGGCCTATGGTATCCCAAAGTGGACCCACACTCGTTCGAAGAACAACTTAGCAGTATATGTCGCTATGACATTCTTCTTACAGGCTGTGAGGATGGCCATCTTCAAAAACCGATCATTGACCAAAAACACACAGTCATTTCCTTGCTTGGTGGATGGAAAGCCAGACATGTAATCCATTGAGATGGATTCCCAAGGCTTCTCAGGAATAGGAAAAGGGGTGTATAAGCCTTGCTTCTTGATGGTTTCTTGGAAATGGCACAGGCAGTGAAAGATCTTATATACTTGCTAATGTCTTGTCGAAGTTTTGGCCAATTAAAATGTTTCTGAAGAACGACCACAGTTTTCTCCATGCCAAAATATCTTTCCACCCGACTGTATTGATCTTCCCAAATCATCGTTGCATGCTCGCTTGTAGGAACACAGAGATGGACCAGGTGGCATAACAGTTTGCCCTGAATGGGAAAATCAGTGACAGTTGCTCCTGTACCCAAGAGTTGATAGGTGGTGGCGAAGTATAGATCTTGTTGATAAAGTTGGGGACACTCAGATGCTTCATGTCCATAGGAATGGAGCACAGTGGTGAGTGAAGCCACAAGAGGCCAATTGAGGCAGTCAGCGACACGATTGGAGATACTTGTCTTATACTTGATGTTGAGATGGAATTGTTTCATGTAGGTGGACCACTTCTGATGGAGGTCGTTCTATAATTTCCCCTGTGTTTGTATGAATTGCAAAGGCTTGTGATCAGTGTGTATGATCGTCACTTTTGCCATAATGTAATGTTTCCATTGACAACAGGCTTGTACAATGGAATACATTTCCTTGTCATAGGTGGGGTATTTCCAGATAGTATCGGAGAGTGTCTCACTATGGTATGCCACTGGATGCCCATGCTGAGTGAGAACTGCACCCATAGCATAGTCAGATGCACTAGTCTCAATCTCGAATGGTTGTTGCAGATCGGGAAAGGAGAGTACTAGAGCTGAGCACAAGCGATGCTTCAGATCATCAAATGCCCATTTCTTCTCCTTCCCCCATACAAAACTTGGCCCTACCACCACCCTTGGTCACCTGGCTGAGGGCCCATGCAATATGGGAGAATCTGAACACAAACCCTCGATAGAAGTTGGTTAGTCCCAAAAATCTCTGAAGCTCGGTCAGTGTGGTCGGGGATGGCCAGTCATGGATGACTTGGATCTTAGATGGATCAACATGTACCCCATTCTCATCAACAATGTAGCCCAATTTTTGGACCACGTTCATGCCAAAAGAGAATTTTTCCAAGTTGGCATAAAGCTTGTGCTGCTACAGAGTGCTCAAAACCTGTTGAATTTACCGCATGTGCTCCTCCCACGTTCTGTTGAAGGTGAGGATGTCATCCAAATATACTACCACAAAGGAGTTGGTGAAGGGTCTCAATAAATCATCCATCAACCTCATGAAATTGGCTTGTGCATTTGTTAAGACAAAGGGAATGACTAGCCATTCGAAGAGACCTTCTTTAGACTTGAAGGTTATCTTCCATACATCAGTTGGTTCGATGGGAACCTAGTGGTAGCTAGACTTTAGCTCAATCTTGTTGAAGAACTTTCCCCCCTTGATTTGGTCAAGAAGGTCATCAATCCTGGGAATGGGATAGCGGTTCCTAACTGTGATTTTGTTTAAGGCTCTGTAATCAATGCAGAGTCGCCAAGTCCCATCCTTCTTCTGCACCAGTACAATCGAGCTTTCGCAAGGGGAGGATCTGGGCCTGATGTGCCCCTTTTGAAGAATCTCTTGGATCTGACGCTTGATTTTTTCATTCTCCGGCAGCAAGCACTGATAGACTGGTCCATTAGGTAGAGGCGTGTTGGGGGTCAGAACAATTGGATGCTTGAATTGGCAGTGTATCGATACCCCTGTAGGTGAGGTGAAGATGTCTTTTTATTCTTCCACGATCACGTCCACTTGATTTTGTTGCAAAGAGAGGCATTGTGTAGAGGCCACGGATGTGGCAGCAACCTTCTACTTACTATGAGCATGGATCACAAAGAAGACGAACTTCCCGGTCTGTGAAATGACCTTACTGCATTGCTTCACAGAGATTAAAGAAATAGCAGTAGGCGGTGCTACCTCTGGGATCCTGTACAATTTTCTACCCAAGACAATAATAACATTGTGAGGTCTAGACTCATACATAGCATGACGCTTCCACAAATATGGTTTTCCTAAAATAACATCACAAACTTCAAGGGGATAAATATCGCACAGTACCTCATCTTTGAAAGGCTTGATGTTGTAGGGCAGACGACATTGTTGACCGACACGAAGATCTCTTCCTTGGCGAAGCTAACCGATGGTGTAGGGTTGTGGGTGTGGTGTCGTTGGCAGGTCTAGCCACTTGAAAAACTCTACTAAAATTAGGCTCTTCTGACTACCGTTGTCGATCATGAAATGAATCGTAGCCCCCTTGACCCACATCTGTGAGTGAAAGAGGCGTTCCCCTTCCTTTGTTTCCTTTAGTTCACTTGGCCAGAATTTTTTGGTAGTGAGAGTGGCATTGGGTTCAGTATCAATAATCTGCTTCCCTCCTTCAGGATTTGAGTCGGAATCTGAATCGGCCTCTGACTCGGAAGCCTTCATCTCGGCCATGAGGGACTGCTTGGAGCGGCATTCTTCAGTGTTGTGCCAAGGACTTTTATGGTACTCACACCATTTTCCCATGTCCTTCTTCATCTTCTCATTTCCCTTCTTGTGTTGCGGCTTGGACTGGTTTTCCTAAGGGAGGCCATCTCGACTTGGTCCCTTGTTGTGTGGGTTGGGGATACATTTTCCCTTGTTCGACTATGAGGGGTTTGTAGATCTAAACTTTCGTCGTTTTTGCTTAAATTTATGCTCGATCTTGACAGTGTATCTATAAGTCGTGCCCAATGACGAAATGTCCAGGAAATCCATTTATGTTTGAATGTATCTATGCAAATAGCCGTGGTATTTGAGCACCAAATGACACTCATAGTATTTGATACCCAATTTGGTGTGTAGGGTATGGAAAACATTGGTGAAATATGGTACTGTCTAGTCCCTTTCTTGACGTAGGGTGGTCCATCTGGTGTATTGGTCCTCGTAGCTTCCAACACGATAGTATTTCTCTTTAATGGTGTCCCGAAAGGAATCCCATGTAGGGGCCACCACAAACATTGTAGATTCCTCCACGACCCTTTGCTCATATTAAGTATCCCACCAGTATTTAACATGGGAAATGACCTTGAGGAGTGAAAAAGTGATCATTTCCCTATCGAAAAAATTGTGGACCAAAAAAATATACTTCGAGCAGATTCAACCATTTATCTATAGTATCTGCATCTATCAGTCCTTCAAATAATGGAATATCAAATTTTACATGTACCTTGAAGGGGGTTGCATTGCTGAAGGATCTGCGCGAAGTTGTCCATCATTTCATTCCTTTGTCATGCGAGGGATTCCTTGAGCAACATTTTAATAGGATATCTTGCTCCATCATCTTTCTTTTCGTCTCCCATGGGTTGTTGTCGGACTTAGCGTAGCCGATCTTTTAATGGCTCGATTGGTTCGAGTCCCAACTTCTTGTACCCGGATCTTGTCGGGGACATGCACGAAGAAAAATAAATGAAGAGTAGACCTCTTTGATACCACTGATCTAGATTTAGGAGAGGAATGGACTGATTAACAGATTGAATACAATAAACATAGATATATGAAGAATAACACAAATATCCAGTGAACAATAACTTCTATTAAATAATGAAATAGGTTGAAACTGTAAAACTACATAACTGAAACACTTGCTTGAATGGTGGTAGCTATCTCTGAGAAGAGATGTGGCTGCTACACTCATTCGCTTGAGAATAATGGATTACAATGAGGCTCCATAGGCATTTTTGATATTACTCATGAATTCCAAAACCATAGACATCCAAAAACCTAACCCTAGAAGGTGAAACGCCAAAAGTCATGTGGGCCCTATGGGTAAGTTGGTGTAATTTGGTACCTCAACTTCCAAGGGTCATAGATTTTGCATACAACCTTCGTTTTAGGCGCGTGATAGCCCGTTGGAAAGGTCTTTTAGAGAAATACACATTATGCCATCAAAATCTTACTTCGTCTACAATTTGACTGTGGCGGGCCAAAAAAACAATGTTTAGGGCCCCAAAATAGCCCTGGAAGTACAACAAGATGTGTTGACATGAAAACATACAAAATAAGCTAGTTGGATTAGGAGAGAGTCCACGCGTATCCACCTAGAGGATGTGTGGGGCTTCAGATATCCCTAGAAGTGTAGAAATCACAATTACAAAGCAGTACAGAAGAACATGCTGAAAAAAAAACAAACAAACGGAGCCAATTGGAATAGGTGGGTGGCCACCAATATCCACCTAGATCATAGGCAAGATTACCACACTAATTTATAGCCTTATTGCAAGTTCAATTAACCTTCAAGCTATTAAACTTGAAGACCAACTATTGTTTTTTAATCATTTATCAAATGCAAACTGAAATAAAGAAGTCTGGTTTTTTTAAATAGTAATTTAAACAAGAAGCAAAATCACACAATTTGATAGAAATAAGAAAGACCAAGAGAATTGCAAAATCGTCAATGATTTTATTCATTCATTATGTAACAACCAATACACTTCGCATAATTTCAAAGTATGGACCAGATGAAAGTATAGAATCCTAGGGTAACACACACATAGGCCACTGGTGCCTTCAACTCAGACCAAGAATGATAAGACAACAACCACAGCTTGCATTATGTTATGACTCTGCACAAGAATCCTATTTAGCACTGATAAATTGATCCAGAAACCAAAAGAAGTATGCATACTATCAAACAAACAATCAACCTGGAAGCATATCAGAATTCAATGCTCCTTGGTCCTGTTAGCACTTGGTAAATTTCCTAGAGGTTGAAAATAGAAGAAATCTACAAAGGTAACTTTATCCAACCACTTTTGAAGCTGGGATCTAGCCCTTCCAACTTCAGAGAGGGATCTCTCTATATGATTTAGCTATGTTTC